>JAAGEH010000029.1:6906031-7155254 GCA_011751065.1 Lasiurus cinereus | reverse complement strand
CACACACACACACACACACACACACACACACACACACACATATGTATCCATTCATCTATTGCTGAGTACTTAGGGTTCTTCCATATCTTGGCTGTTGTAAATAATGCTGCCAAGAACATAGGGGTACATTTAGGCTTTTCATTTTCTTCTGATAGAGCCCCAGAAATGGAATTGCTATGTCATATCATAGTTCTGTTTTTCATTTCGGAGGATCCTTCATACTGTTTTCCATGAAGGCTGTTTACAATCCCACCAACATGCATGGGTTCCCTTTTTTTCACATCCTTGCTAATATTTGTTATTGTTTTTAATCTTTATTATTGAAATAATTACTATATCCCCCTTTTCTCCCATTAACTTCTTCTAACCCTCGACCCTCCTCGTCCCCCACACCACAGGCCTCCACCACCCTATTATCTGCGTCCATGAGTTATGCATATATGCATACAAGTTATTTACACCCACCCATCCTCCCTCGCCTTTGTTGTGATAATAGTCATTCTGACAAGTATGAGGTGATATCTCATTATGGCTTTGATTTATGTTTCCCTGATGATTAATGATGCTAAGCATCTTTTCATGTGTCTGTTGGCCATCTGTATGTCTTTTTTGAAAAAATGTCTATTCAGGTCCTCTGCTTATTTTTTAATCAGACTAGTTGAGTTTTATTTATGTTGAGCTGTATGATTCCTTTATATATTTTAGATATTATCTCTCATCAGGTTTATCATTTGCAAATATCTTCTCTCATTCAGTGGGTTGCCTTTTCATTTTGTTGATTATTTCCTTCACTATCCAAAAGCTTTTTAATTTGAGATAATTTCATTTCTTTACTTTTGCTTCTCTTGTCGTTGCCTGGGAAGACATATCCAAAGAAAGTATCACTAAAAACCAATGTCAAACAGTTTACTGCTTATTTTCTAGAAGTTTTGTGGTTCCTCCTCTTACATTTAAGTATTTAATCCATTTTGAGTTTATTTTTGTATATGGTGTAAGAAAGTTAAGAAAGTAGTCCAATGTTGTTGTTCTTTTTTTTCTTTTCTTGTTGCTGTACAGTTTCTTTTTTAAAAAATATATATTTTATTTATTTTTTATAGAGAGGAAAGAAAAGGGATAGAGAGTTAGAAACATTAATAAGTGAGAAACATTGATCAGCTGCCTCCTGCACACTCCATACTGGGTATGTGCCAGCAACCAAGGTACATGACCTTGACTGGAATCAAACCTGGAACCCTTGAGTCCACAAGTCAATGCTCTATCCACTGAGCCAAAGCAGTTAGTGCTGCTGTACGGTTTCTTCAACATCATTTTGCCAGAGCTGACCAGCAACCCCTGAACCATGGATGAACTGATTACTCAGACACAGTATGACTGTAAAAGAGAGGGCTAAGGGAATCCTGGCTCTAGTAGCCAGAACAGCCTCTATTGCCTGCCTCGCTAGGCCTTTATTGGAATTTTTTTCTTTTTTTTCTTTTTTTTTTTTTGCTTAAACTATTACAAATAGTAGTACATATGTCTCCTTTTTTATTTTCTTATTTACCTACCCCCGGCCTTTCCTACCACCCAGTACATGCCTTCACCTGCCCCTCCCCAGTATCTTATATCCATTGGTTATGCTTATATGTACATGCATACCAATATTTCGGTTGATCTCTTATAGCTCCCATCACACACACACACACACACACACACACACACACACATACAACCTCCCCTGCCTTCCCGCTGTAGTATGACAGTCTATTCATTGTTTCTTTGCCTCTGTATCTATTTCCCCCTCCTCCCCTCCCACCGATTCTTTTCTTTAAAAACATCTTGCCTCTGCAGGCTAGAAATAAACCTATAAGAACAAAAAATGTTTGAGTTTCAATATTCAATAGTTCTGAGTCCCAGTTTCAATGTCAAACAGTTCCTTATGTGTACACGTCAGCAATGGTATCTGGATGGTGGACAAATGGTGACATTGCAGGTTCGACCCTCTCTGGTTTGGTCCTAGGCATCCTGTAGCAACACACAGCTGCTGACTGCTAGCATGGCAAGGCATCGTCAGCATCTTCCATCTCTGGACTCTTTCTCCTCTTGTCTTCATAGTTGTAGCAGATGTGTCGATTCCTCTCTGTTGCAGGAGTCCACTTGGTCTTGGAGTTGTTTTCTGAAAGTATATAAACAAATTCTCAACCAAAAGTTAATAAAGGAGTCTTTTATATAAGATTGACTTGGGGTCCTTTTTATTTTTTGCCCAAACGATTTTCCTTTGGCTTATTTTGACACCATGTGCGTTTTTCATGGGCATCTTGCTGTTAGCATTACAAATGAAAATTAATTTTCTAAAGTAAAAAAATTTTCTATATGTAATTTAATTACCAGAATTTTTTCCTTGCGTGATATTATCCTACTCTCCCCCCTTTTTTAATTAATGGAGACTTTGTAAATTTTGTATTACAATCTTGATAAATTTTAATTTTTTGCACAAAAATATGACTGCTTTGTGTTCATTGCATGTTAAGCAATTTTATCATGAGATGAACTACCAATAGAAAATTTAGATAATACTTTAGAAACAGCTTTTTGTCCAGTACAATTAAATTTTCTTGAATATTCACTTATTTCAATTCGCCAATTTAAATTAATCTGAAAGCTTGATTATTCTTTTACTGTCAAATTTAATACTTTACCAACAATCTTCGATTACCCTGCAAATATTAGTGGGAAGGATTATTTGCATTCTTGAGTAGGCCCTGACCATTCCTGGTGCTAGGCTGAATTTAGATATAGGGCAGCTGCTGTCAACCAAGTTTCTGTCTGTTACTTGGGTCCCCATCTGAGCTGGGCCAAGTCTGTTTGTTACATGGGTCCCGATCTGTGCTGGGCCCAGTCTTTGTCTCCTACCTGGGTCCCAATCTGTGCTGAGCATGGGAAGCGAAGCAGCCATGGGGGTAGAAGACCTCCCTTTGAAGCGGTGAGGGTTCAGGCCACTGCAAGAAGGTTGGGGGAGGTGAGAGTCTGTGCCCCACCTCTGTTGATCCCCAAGTTCTCTCCTGATGGCCCATCTGCAACTGTGCCTGTCTTAGGTTGTTCCTTCCCTGAGGTATCTTAGCTGTCTCCGGCTAACACCCTGGGCCAAGCAGGGTGTTGTGAGGTTCAATTCTGTCTCCATGGTAGCCTATGCCCCCGTGGCCTCCACGCCCAGCACCTGCCTTGGGATCCCTCGCCTGCTGGTGGGAACCTGAGCACTGATAACATATCTCAGGGAACTCAGGTTCCTTCTCCAGGGAGGCCCAGCTCACACCATTGGGCGAGAGACAGATCCATTATACCAGCCACCTCGAGGCTTCAACCTCAGCATGAATAGAAAGCTCACACAACGGCTGAAGGCAATTGGATTGTGAGAAGAGGGTTCCTCTTGGCAAAAGAAAGGGTAAGAGGGGCCAGTATAGAATGCTCAAGTGCCTTCCCAGTGCTTGAATTCCTTCTGAAAGGGATTAAATCCTTTCAAGTCCTTTTTTAAATTGCTGCCAAACATTCAAAGAATTAGTTTGTAAGTTTGTTTGGGATAATTGTACAATATGCTGTTGTGAAATATCAAGAATTATACTGACATTTTTTTGCATGTATCTGTCCAATTTTCCCAGCACCATTTATTGAAGAGGCTGTCTTGACTCCATTGTATATTCATGCCTCATTCGTTAAATATTAATTGAACCTAGTGGCTTGGGTTGATATCTGGATTCTCTATTCTATTCCATTGATCTATGTGTCTCTTCTTGTGCCAGCACCAGGCAGTTTTGAGAACAATGGCTTTGTAATACAGCTTGAAATCTGGTATTGAGATCCCACCTACTTTGTTCTTCTTTCTCAGGATTGCTGCAGCTATTCAGTGTCTTTTTTTATTCCAGATGAATTTTTGGAAAGTTCATTCTAGGTCTGTGAAATATGCTGTTGGTATTTTAATAGGGATTGCACTGAATTTATAGATTGCTTTGGGTAGTATGGACATTTTAATGATGTTGATTCTGCTCATCCATGAACATGATATGTTCTTCGATCTGTTTGTCTTCCTCTATCTCTTTTTTCAGTATCATGTAGTTTTCTGCATATAGGTCTTTTACTTCCTTTTTTAAACTTATTCCTAGGTATCTTAATTTTTTGGTGCAATGGTAAATGGGATTGCTTTTTTTAGTCTCTCTTTCTGTAAGTCCATTATTGGTATATATAAATGACATAGATTTCTTGGCATTAATTTTGTATCCTGCTACATTACTGAATTCATTTATCAAGTAATAATTTTTTTATGGAGTCTTTAGGATTTTCTATGTAAAGTATCATGTCATCTGCAAGGAAGGACAGTTTTACTTCTTCTTTTCCTATTCAGATGCCTTTTATTTCTTTTTCTTGTCTGATCGCAATGGCTCGTACTTCCAGCACTATGTTGAATAGGGGTGGTAAGAGTGGGCATCCCTGTCTTGTTCCTGTTTTTAGGGAAAATGGTTTTAGTTTTTGCCCAATGAGTATGATATTGGCTGTGGATTTGTCATATATGGCTTTTATTATGTTGAGGTATGATCCTTCTATTCCCACATTGCTGAGAGTTTTTATCAAGAAGGGGTGTTGGATTTTGTCAAATGTTTTCTTCTGCATCAATTAATATGACTATGTGGTTTTTATCTTTCAATTTGTTTATGTGATGTATCATGTTTATTTATTTGTGAATATTGTACCATTCTTGCATCCCTGGGATAAATGCTACTTAGTCATGGTGTATGATTTTTCTGATGTACTGCTGGATTTGATTTGCTAGAATTTTGTTGAGGATTTTGGCATCTATACTCATGAAGGATATTGGCCTGTAATTCTCTTTCATTGTGTTATCTTTCTGTCCTTTTAGTATGAGGGTGATGCTGGCTTCATAAAAGGAGTTTGGAAGTGTTCCTTCCTCTTTAATTTTCTGGAATAGTCTGAGGAGAATAGGTTTTAGTTCTTCCATGAATGTTTGGTAAAATTCCCCTGTGAAGCCTTCTGGCCCTGGGCTTTTGTTTGCTGGAAGCTTTTTGATGACTGCTTCAATTTCTTTCATAGTTATCAATATATTGAGATTTTTAGAATGTCCTTGAGTGAGTTTTGGAAGGTTTTGTTTTTCTAAGAAAGTGTACATTTCCTCCAGGTTGTGTAATTTGTGAGAATAGAGTTGTTCATAATATTTTTTAACAATCCTTTGTATTTCTGTGGGGTCTGTTGTTATTTTGCCTCTCTCATTTCTAATTTTGTTTATTTTGGTCCTCTCTCTTTGCTTTTTGGTGAGCCTGGCTAGAGGTTCATCAATCTTGTTTATTCTTTTGAAGAATCAGCTCTTGGTTTTGTTGATCTTTTGTATTATTTTATTTTATTTTATTTTATTTTTAGGTCTCTATGTCATTCATTTCTCCTCTGATCTTTATTATTTCCTTCCTTCTGGTTACTGTGGGCTTTTCTTATTGCTCTCTTTCTAATTATTTGAGTTGCTGAGATAGGTGATTCATTACCATTTTTTCTTGTTTTTTTTTATGTACGCCTGTAGAGCTATAAACTTCCCTCTCAGCACTGCTTTCATTGTGTTTTATAGCATTTGTGTTGTTGTGTTTTTATTGTCATTAGTCTCCAGGATATGTTTAATTTCTTCTTTGATTTCATTGATAACCTAATCATTGTTTAATAACATGCTATTCAACTTCCAAGTGTTTAAATTGTTTGGAATGTTTTTATTGTGGTTTATTTCTAATATTATGCCATTGTGGTCTGAGAAATGCTTGATATGATTTCATTTGTTTTGTATTTGAGGAGACTTTGCTTGTGACCCAATATGTGGTCTATTTTTTAAAATGTCCCATGTGCACTTGAAAAGAACATATATTCCGTGGCTTTGACTATTTTGGGGTCTTTTGTGGTTCCATAGAAATTTTAGGATTATTTGTTCTAGTTCTATGATAAATGCCATTAGTATTTTAATAGGGGGAATGCACTGAATCTGTAGATTTATTTGGGTAGTATAGACTTTTTAATGATATTAATTCTCAAATCCATAAACATGGTCTATCTATTTATTTATGTCTTCTTCAATTGCTTTCATAAATGTATTATGGTTTTTAGAGTATAGGTCTTTCACCTCTTTGTTTAAATTTATTCCTAGGTGTTTTATTCTTTTTCATGAAGTTGTAAATGTGATTTTTTTCTGAATTTCTCCCTCTGAATGTTCATTATTAGTGTATATGCAGCTGATTTCTATATATAATTTTGTATCCTACAACTTTACAGAATACATTTATTAGTCCTAATTTTTGGTGGAATCTCTAGGGTCTTCTGTATATAGTATCATGTAAGTGTTTTGTTCTTAAGTAATTACAATTTGTAAAGATCTTATATGACTTTATGTTTCTCTTAAAATTATTTCTTTGTTTATTTAGTGTACATTCAGTCCATGTAATACCTTTCTCCAAATTTTGTGAAAAGAAATATTTCATGCTTAATTCTTTAGTTATTTTAAGACTATTTCCTGAATATTTCATTTCATTACATGATGCATTTTTAGTTTCAGTCTCTCATACATTTCCTTAAGTTTAAGTTGTTCAATTTTTATCTTATTCTAAATTCTTGACAACAATGATTATACACTGGAAACTGCTGCTGGAGTTCTTGTATAGGCAGGAAACGCCTTACAGAGATCAAGAGCCTATAATGGACTCAGATGCTGCATTTGTGTGGTCTCTGTGAAGCTACTAACATCATTGCTAGAAGACTTGGCCCGTGGAGCTCTCATACTTCTTCCATTTACATGTTCCTCCTTGGGATTTCTTTCTTAATATAAGAAAAGATTTCTGGATAGTGTCCACTCCCATATGGCTTCATTCCCTCTTCCTCACCCCAAAATTTCACATTTATCTCTGATTAATCAGTTCATAAAATTACCCATTAGGCATTTAGAACTAATTACATATTCCAAAAATTCATTTGCATGAGTTCTTCTGCCATCCGTCTCTATAATCTTATGATATCACATTCTTCGTGACCAGAAACTGACCTGCTATGGGATCATAAAATATACTGATAGATTTGGCCTTATTTAATATATTAATTGATTGAGAATAAATAAATTAGAAGGCTATATGCTTATGAAATATTTATAAAATATATATTTTTTAATTTCATCTCTAAAATAGCAAGCATTTAAGAGCAAGAGCCAGACTGAATAAGTTTGAAATCTGGCTCTGCTGGTTTAGTAAGCACTTAAGCTAGCCAAGTTATGTTTTGTTTTCTTTTGTCTTAACCTCTCATACTTCAATTTTTATATCAATAAAGTGGGGAAATAATATTACTTCCTAATATAGAATTATCATAAAGATTAAATAAATTAATATTGACATTAATGAAGTACTTAATAAACATTAGCTATTTTTGTATTGTATATGGTGTGTTGCATATTATCACTTATTCCTCCCCATTTATTAATCATAATATCAACAAATTATATAACCAATCACATTTACTAAGCAATTATCATGTGACAGAAACTAAGCCAAATACTTCACATGTATCATCTTATTTAATTCCCACCAATACTCTATGAGGTAGGTCATATAGTTGTTCCATTTTACTGATAAGAAAAGTTAAGATTTTTCACTCAAGGATGTGCAGTATGCACTCAGGGCCAGTGGGCGTTCTTGTTTATTCTCTCTCCCTCTCCCTCTTCTTCTCCCTCTCCCTCTCCTTCTGTCCTTCTCTCCCTTCTCCCCTCCTCTCTCTCTTTCTTTTACACACATGCATGCACATGCACACATATCCATTGCTTTGGTCAACTAGTTATTAAACAAATATTTGCTACCACTTAATATGTGCAGGGTTCAGTGTATCCCATAGGAAAGAGGGAGGGAAAAGAGAGACTAGCAAAGAATGACCTATGCTATGAAGGAGCTTACAATCATTACAAGAGATACTCATATCCATATAGCTAAAATGAATGAGATGATAGAAGTACTTCAAGTGTAAACAATGTGCTGTGAGAGGACTCAGGAATCACTTCTAATCTGGGGATTGGAAAATAAGCATAAAAACTCAGATAGAAGGAGAATAAGCATTCCAGAGAGAAAGATCAGGAAAAACAAGTCACAAAAGTGTTATATTGGATGGAATATCAAAGAACAGGTGGGTAGAATTTGGCTGGGAATGCAGGGTCATAGGCTGGGAAGGTAGCATTGAAATGTTCCTCATGCTTTTCTGTTTAAACCCTACATTTTTTTGGAACTCCACTTGGCTTTCCAAATATTTGTTCCAAGCAAAGATGGGCAAGGCTATGGAGAAAGTGGGGGAGAGGGTGGTGGGAAGGAGATTGTTCCGGATATATGTATGCTAGACACTTGATTGATATTGGAAGGTTAGAGTTGGCTTTGGACCAGTCTACCTGAGCCACTTTTCTGATAAATTTAAGATCTATTTTACTTCTTGGGAATTCTTCACAGCACAAGGGCAAACCACTCGAGCTCTGATGGCTCTGGCCAACCACTAGCTAGCCCCTTGTTTAGCATGGGCTGTTCAGAACCAAATCAAGATCTACTGTCGTGGAGCTAGCATGTGGATGTTTCGGACCATCACTGGTTGGCAAAATGTCAGATAACAAAGTATACCATTTCACTCATAATATTCTTCTTTCTTTCCCCACTCAGAATGGAATCTACTAAACTATCAGGACATTGTGTTCATATATTGTAGAAAAATCTAATAAGAAAAACATGGTAAATTTTACTCTATGCCAGCTAAAGATATAATTCCTAGTAATCCCCAAGTCCACTAAAAATGAAATTCTGAGGGGCGGGTGGGTAATGGCAAGATATGTATACATGTAATACATTAATAAAATTTTTTAATTAAAAAATAAAAATAAATAAATAATAAAAACTAAAATCTGACTATTTCTTTCATCTCATTATCTACCCTGTAAATACCCTAAATTTAAGTCTTACCTCTATTTTTATACTTAAATATTAATAAACTATTTGATTATTTATTACCAATGATTAATTATGACTCAGTGATCCATTAATTATTGATCAATATTGTTCCAAAAAGTGTTAGTCAAAAGCAAAGACTTAGTCAAGCACTAAGACAAAATATGTAACTTTTGAAGTCCTTTAGTCACCTGATATTATAGTGAATGGCCACCACCTTAACCTTTTCATGAAAAATTTAGAATTTGCATTTTTGTTGGCACCAATTAGAGCAGTAGTTCATTTGTGGCTGCCAGTGAGGTTTTATTTTCAATCCATTTTAACATTGTTGAGAGAGCAAATCTTTTTTGTTTGATCTTGGTTTCATAAAAATGGGTCTTGGAGGTCCCAAACATAAGTGGATATTAAAACCAAAGTTGCCCAGCCGGTATTGCTGAGTGGTTGAGCATCAAACCATGAACCAATAAGTTGCTGGTTTGATTCCCGGTCATAGCACATGCCTGGGTTGTGGGCTCAATTCCTGGTACAGGGCATGCAGGAGGCAGCTAATTGATTTTTCTCTCTCATTGATATTTCTATCTCTCTCTCTCTAAAACCAATAAAAATATATTTTAAAAAAACAAGGTTGTAAATTGTTGCTTTAGTATTCCAGCCTTATAGGCCCAAAAGTTCTTACCAGAAAGTATACATTATTTTAATTGTTCCTCATTATATATGATTCGAGAACATCATCTGTCTCTTCTTCATCCCAGGTGGCTGTTGAGGACCGCATCAGGCAGCTGCACGAAGCTCACAGGGACTTTGGCCCAGCGTCCCAGCACTTTCTTTCCAGTAAGTCATTGTCAGCTTTCAGTGGTAAAGAAATAAGAGTTGAATTACCATCATCTCTGCTAAATGCACTGGCAACATAAATCATCCCAAGAGATAACTTAGTGGGTGAATTCAGAAGGTTAGGAAGAGGAAGACCAATTAGATCATTTTGTCCAGTCTTCAGCTAATGCATAACTATTTCCTGCAATGTATTCTCAAGTGCTAACTTGGATAATATTTTTCAGTCTTTAGTTCTGCTTATAGCAGTTCACTTCATACAGCTGGTAATTATGCTATCATGTAATTATATGATAATTCAATATGTGTTACTGTGAATATAATTCGTTATCTCTATATAACTTATAAAATACTCCCTGCTTCTTTTCCCGAACTATTCTTATTGCTATTTTGACCTCTAGTCATTCTTTATGTTCTCCAGTTTTTATAATTAATTGTATTATTTATATACCCTTAATAAATAGTCTCTTTTTAATAAAAATTAATATTAAGAGGAATAGCCTTAGTTAACTGTAAGTTTCCTTTTGGGAGGGAAACCAAGATAGCGGCATAGGTGAATACCTAAACTGCTGTCTTGCACAACAATTTCAAAACTACAACAAAAAGACAGAATGGACATCATCCAGAACCATAGGAAAGCTGGCTGAGTGAAAATTCTACAACTAGAAGGAAAGAGAGGGACTCACGGAGAGTCAGAGGAGTTGCAACAAGCTGAGGTACAGACATGTGTGCGTGGAGAGGATGGGGCAGAGTGCCTGGCTGGCTTCCCCTATCAGAAGGGAGAAGGAAACTCCCGACTGCATTGAATCCCATTTCTGACTACACTGAACCCCAGTTCCAGGCGAGACTCATATAGGGGAGTCTGGAGTGTTGTGAAAAGGGAGGAGTTCAGGGAAACTTAGGGGAGCTGCAAAAGACAGAGGTCAGGAGGTACATGCGACAGTATGCACACAGAGGGCTGACTGTTAATTGTACTGCTGGCTTTCTCTAGCGGGAGGAAGACAGAAGCTCCCAAATGCACTGAAATCCAGGTTGGACTGCACTGAACCCCTGTTTCAAGCGAGACCCTGGGGACCCACACTCATATGGGTCCTCTGAGTGCGCAGAAACTCAGGGGAGCCAGAAAGGCAGAGATCTGGAGGCGCGCACGCCTGCACACAAAGAGGGCTATAGCGATTAACAAGGGACACTGAGACCCAGGGGCTGATGGGAAGCCAAGGCTGTCTGCCTGGCCCTGACACTCTGCTCCATCCAAGCGAAGCACAGAGTCTTTTGCAGTCTTGCAAGTCCTAAGGCAGACAGAGTCCAGCACAGCAGTTCTCCCAGTTTTGACACAGCTGATCCTCACAAGCAATTGGCTTGGAGGTCAATTCCCCCCAATAATACAACAACAATCAAGACTTAACTACAACACAATCCACAAAGGGGTACACCCAGAGACTGTACACACAATCCACAAAGGGGTACACTCAGAGAGTCCACCTCAGGTAACTGGGGAGGCAGAGCTACTGGGCCATATAAGACACCTAGCACACAAAGCTACTCTACCAACTCAGGGAAGCAGCCAAAATTCGGAGACAAAGGAACAGATCATAAACAAAAGAAATGGAGGAAAACAAATGTTCAAAACCATGGTAATAAGGGTTTTCAAGAATTTCCTAGAAAAGATGGATCAATTTAGTGAGACCTAAGAGGAGATGAAAAAGGACCAACCAGAAATTAAAGATACACTGACTAAAATAAAAAATATTATACAGAGACCTAACAACAGACTAGAAGAATGCAAGAATCAAGTCAAAGATTTGAAATACAAACAAGCAGAAAACACTCAACTGGAAAAGAAAAAAGAAAAAAAGAATTCAAAAACTTGAAGATAGTGTAAGGAGCCTCTGGGACAACTTCAAGTGTACCAATATCAGAATTGTGGGGGTGCCATAAGAAGAGAGAGAGCAAGATATTAAAAACCTATTTGAAGAAATAATGACTGAAAACTTCTCTCACCTGGTTAAAGAAATAGACTTACAAGTCCAGGAAGCACACAGAACCCCAAACAAAAGGAATCCAAAGAGGACCACACCAAGACACATCATCATTAAAATACCAAGAGCAAAAGACAAAGAGAGAATATTAAAAGCAGCAAGAGAAAAACAGTTCATTACCTACAAGGGAGCACCCATAGGATTGTCAGTTGATTTCTCAACAGAAATGATGCAGTCCAGACGGGAGTGGCAAGAAATATTCAAAGTGATGAATAGAAAGAACCTACAACCAAGATTACTCTACCCAGCAAAGATATCATTCAGAATTGAAGGGCAGATAAAGAGCTTCACAGATAAGAAAAAGTTGAAGGAGTTCATCAACTCCAAACCAGTATTATATGAAATACTGAAAGGTACTCTTTAAGAAGAGGAAGAAGAAGAAAACGGTAAAATTAAAAAGTATGAACAACAAATACATGTCTATCAACAAGTGAATCTAAAAATCAAGTGAATAAAAAATCTGAAGAACAGAATAAACTGGTGAATATAATAGAATTAGGGGCATAGAAAGGGAGTGGACTGACAATTCTCAGGGAAAAGGAGTGAGTGAGGTGCAGGGAAAAACTGGACAAATATCGTACACCTATGGATGAGGACAATGGCGGGGAGAGGTAAGAGCAGAGGGTGGGGTGGGAGCCTGGTGGAGGGGAACTATGGGGAGAAAAAAGAGGAACAATTGTAATAATCTGAACAATAAAATTTATAAAAAATAAAATAAAATAATTTTTTAAAAAGTTTCCTATTGGAACACCTTATTAATATAAAAATCCACATTGAATTGTCAACCTTCTGTTTTCCTCTTACTAATGTCCATTCATACCAGTTTCTTTTATTATTGCAAAAGTATATATGTTGAGTTTTTTGGTATTTAAGAAACCATACTGCTACTATATGGTATTACCATCTGATAAAATTTTGGTGTATTTTCTTCTGGCCACACCAGGGTATGTCTGAGGGGTTAGCCTTCATTTTAAGACACTCGCTTTGTGCCTGGCCTTACAAATATGATTTAATCCTTATAACAACATATCAGGTAGATACCATTGTTATACCCATTTTAAAGATGAGGGAATCTCAGTCACACAGGTACCAGATGACAGAGCCGGGATTCAAACCCAACAAGTTGGCTGCAGAGTCTGGTGGTGTTTTCTTTTGTTTTTGTTTTCTTTTGTTTTTGTTTTTTTTTTCAGAGAGAGATAGAAACATCAATGATGAGAGAGAATCATCAGTCAGCTGCCTCCTGCAAACCCCCTACAGGGGATCAAGCTGGAAACACAGTCATGACTAGAATCGAACTGTGACCTCCTGGTTCATGGGGTTGATGCTCAACCACTGAGGCACACCATCTGGGCTATAGTGTCTGTTTCTTTTTGTTTAGTTTTTTAAAAATTCTTTATTGTTTAAAGTATTACATAAGTCTCCTTTTTCCGCCATTGATCTTTTCCAACTACTCCAACCCCCCAGCACATGCCCTCACCCCCCTACTATATTTGTCCATTGGTTATGCTTATATGCATGCATACAAGTCCTTTGGTTGACTTCTATTTGCCCCCCCACCACCACCACCACCATCACCTCCCCTGCCTTCCTTCTTAGGTTGAATAGTGTGATCGATGCTTCTATGTATCTGGCTCTATTTTTGTTCATCAGTTTATATTGTTCGTTATATTCCCCAAATGAGTAAGATCATGTGATATTTATCTTTCTCTGCCTGGCTTATTTCACTTAGCATAATAGTCTCCATCTCCATTCATGTTGTTGCAAATGATAAGAATTGCTTCTTTGTTACAGCAGCATAGTATTCCATTGTGTAGATGCACCACCGTTTTTTAATTCACTCATCTGCTGCTGGGCACTGAGGCTGTTTCCAAATCTTAGCTATTGTAAATTGTGCTGCTATGAAATAGGGGTGCATATATCCTTTCTGATTGGTGTTTCAGGTTTCTTGAGATATATGCCCAGCAGTGGGATTACTGAGTCAAATGGGAGTTCCATTTTTCATTTTTTGAGGAAACTCCATACTGTTCTCCACAGTGGCTGCACCAGTCTGCATTCCCAACAGCAATGCACGAGGGTTCCTTTTTCTCCACATCCTCACCAGCACTTGTCATTTGTTGATTTGTTGATGATAGCCATTTTGACAGTTGTGAAATGGTACCTCATTGTCATTTTGATTTTCATCTCTCAGATGATTAATGACTTTGAGCATATTTTCATATGTCTCTTGGCCTTCCTTATGTCCTCTTTCAAAAAGTGTCTATTTAGGTCCTTGGCTCATTTTTTATTGCATTATTTATCTTCCTTTTGTTAAGTTGTATGAATTCCCTGTAAACTTTGGAGATTAAACCCTTATCAGAGATAGCATTGTCAAATATGTTCTCCCATGAAGTGGGCTTTCTTGTTGTTTTGTTGATGGTTTCTTTTGCTGTGCAGAAGCTTTTTATCTTAATATAGTCCCATTCGTTTATTTTCTCCTTAGTTTCCATTGTCCTAGGAGCTGTATTGGTAAAGATATTGCTATGATATATGTCTGATATTTTGCTGCTTTTGGATTCTTCTAAGATTTTTATGGTTTCTCATCTTACATTTAAGTCCTTTATCCATTTTGAGTTTATCTTTATTTATGGTATAAGTTGGTGTTCTAGTTTCAATTTTTTTCTATGTATCTTGAATTTTCCCAACACCATTTATTGAAGAGACTGTCTTGATTCCACTGTATGTTCTTGCCTCTTTTGTCAAATATTAATGAGCATAATGACTTGGGTCAATTTCTAGCTTCTCTGTTCTGTTCCATTGCTCTATGTGTCCATTCTTGTGCCAGTACCAGGCAGTTTTGAGAACCATGGCTTGGTAATATAGCTTGATATCTGGTATTGTGATCTCTCCAACTTTGTTCTTCTTTCTTAGGATTGCTACAGCTATACGGGATCTTTTTTTTTTAATTCCATATGAATTTTTGGAGAGTTCATTCTAGGTCTATGAAATATGCTGGTGGTATTTTAATGTGGATTGCATTGAATCTATAGATTGTTTTGGGTAGTATGGACATTTTAATGATGTTGATTCTACCATTCCATCAACATGATATATTCTTCCATTTATTTATGTCTTCCTCTATCTCTTTTTTCAATGTCCTGTAATTTTCCAAATACAGGTTTTTTACTTCCTTAGTGAAATTTATTCCTAGGTATCTTAATACTTTTGTTGCAATGGTAAATGGGATTGTTTTTTAGTTTCTCTTTCTGTAGTTCATTATTGGTATAGAGAAAAACCATAGATTTTTGGGTGTTAATTTTTTATCCTGCTACATTGCCGAATTTATTTATTAAGTCTAATAGTTTTTTGTTTGTTTGTTTGTATTAGGAAAAGATTTTTCCCAAATGTTTCATTTATTTTTATTTAAATTCTTTATTGTTTGAAGTATTACATAAGTCTCCTTTTTCTCTCATTGACCTCTCTGAACCACTCCCACCCAAGTCTAGTAGTTTTTTAATGGAGTCTTTAGGGTTTTCTATATATATTATGTAATCTGTGAATAATGACAGTTTTACTTCCTTTCCAATTTGCATGTCTTTTATTTCTTTTTCTTGTCTGATCACTATGGCGAGTACTTCCAGTACTACGTCAAACAGGAGTGGTGAGAGCCATCCCCATGTTGTTCCTGTTCTTAGGAGAAATGAGTTTAGTTTTTGCCTATTAAGTATGATGTTGGCTGTAGGTTTGTCATATAAAGCCTTTATTATGTTAAGATAAAATCCTTTTATTCCCACTTTGCTGAGAGTTTTTATCAAGAAAGGGTGTTGGATTTTGTCAAATGCTTTTCCCACATCAGTTGATATGATTATGTGATTTTTGTCTCTCCATTTGTTTATGTGTTGTATCACATTTATTGGTTTGCAAATATTGTACCAGCATTGCATCCCTGTAACGCTGGATCCAATTTGCTAAAATTTTTTGAGGATTTTAGCATCTATGTTCATCAGGGATATTGGTCTGAAATTCTCTTTCTTTTTAGTGTCTGGTTTAGTGATTAGAGTAATACTGGCTTCACAGAAAGAGCTTAGAAGTGTGCCTTATTCTTGAATTATTTTAATAACCTGAGAGGGATAGGTTTTAGTTCTTTGTATATTTGATAAAACTCCCCTGTAAAGCTGTCCAGACCAGGGCTTTTGTTTCCTGGAAGTTTTTTTTTATTACTATTTCAATTTCATCAGCAGTTATCAGCCTATTGAGGTTTTTGTATTTTTCCTGATTGAGTCTTGGAAGCATGCATTTTTCTAGGAATGTGTCCAGTTTGTTGAAGTAGAGTTGTTCATAGTATTCTTTTACAATCCTTTGTAAATCTGTGGGATTGGTTTTTCATCTCTTTCATTTCTGATTTTGTTTATTTGGCTCCTCTCTCTTTGTTTCTTGGTGAGCCTGGCTAGTGGTTCATCAGTCTTACTTATCCTTTCAAATAACCAGCACTTGGTTTTTATTGCTTTCTAATTATTTAAGTTGTAGGGTTAGATAATTTATTAGAGTCTGTTTTTTAAACACCATACCGGACTGTCTTTTACTTGATTTACATGTTATAGGGAGGAAATGGTTTTATATTATCTCCCTTCATTCTTCTGACTTCTTTTATTGCCATTTTCTAACCCATTCTTCTTCATTGTATTAATAAAAAGATCCTTGCTAGCAAACATTTAAAAGTATTTGACAAGATGCTTTTATGTGTCTCTCCTGATATCCTGTCTTTTTGCTATACATTAATAATGTATCAGGAAGTTGTCTTATTTTCTGTCTAGGTCTAACCTTATTATTTGCATGCAGCTGTTATTTGAGCAGTATCACACAGGCTTCAGAGATGCTAAGATAAAAGGAGCAGATTAAAGTACTATGTGTAGTTGAGGGGAATTATAGCTTTTCTGAATGTCTCTAGAACAGTGATTTTTAACATTTTTCATCTGAGGGCGCATATAAACTAATTACTGAAGTTCTGCAGCACACCCCAAAAAATGTATTTTTTGCCAATCTGACAAAAAAATAGGTATAATTTGGATTCATTTACACTGGATGGCTATTGTTGTGTTGGCTGTTGTCATTTTTTTTATTTGACAATCTAAGGGGAAAGAGGTCAGTGCCCCTGGCTAAATAATCAGGTATTGCATGTTTTAAAAATGCTTGTGACATATTAGTTGAAAAGCACTGCTCTAAAGGAAGGAGCATCAAAGAGTAAGACACTCCGACTGAGAAAATGGGAACACATTGATGATCTAGAGCAGTGATTTTCAACCCATGCCCTGCTGATTTTGCCATCTGTATTTTTTCAAATCTCTAATCTGCTTAAATTACCTTGGTGGCAGTCATTCTATTTTATTTAATTGAGATTAAATATGATATACTTGTGACTCATAAACCATAAATAAAAATATTACTATTATAAATATTAATTACTCCTCAGACACCATGTATATTTATTCATTCTTCATTCTCTCTATACCCCACCTGAATTCCCATGTCTTCCCTATTAAAACTATTTCAGCAAATGATATGTTATACTTATTTAACCCAGGTGACCAGTAAAGTTTAATGTATACTTCTCCTGGGTTATTTGCATTTTAATAGGGTGAAAAGCCATAAACCTGAGGAATGGCTCTATGGTAGTAGAAAGTCAGCTATAATCCCTGAGCTGTGAGGGAAGAACTTTGAGGGGCTGTCTGCACACCATTCAAAGCATATCACACAGGTACCCACTTCCAGAAAAGTCAGGCTTGAAGAAATGCTTACTCATGAAGACAGTCATCTACCCACTTAAAGGGAGCCAGCCCTAGAAGTCGCCAATTTCTTGGGTACTCATGTGAAGTATCAATATATCCTTAAAAGCCCTGTTTTCAGATATCAAAAAATATCAATTTGATTTAAGAGGTAGTTGAGAAATAGGACAGTGAGACTGAAGATTGGATGAAGATTTTTTTAAATGTTGTTCTTTTAAAAATTACAAAAGTAATATATACGCCTGAAATACATTTTTGGAAAGCAAAGAGTACAAACGGGGCAAGAAAATTATTATTAAAAATGTGGTTTATAAACTTTATGTCTTTCTCTTGCTCTGTGTGTGTGTTTGTGTGTGTGTGCTTGCATACGCACGCGTATGTTCAGATTCTGATTTTTTTTCTTTGAAAACATATTGTATAAAGATTGTTAGACATATTATAGTTTTATGTCCAGCATTCCCCCCCTTAGAACTATAATAAACTATGTTGTGTGTTTAAATATTTCTGACGAGAGTAATTTTTTGAATGGCTGAGTAGTAGTAGTCCCTTTTGTGGCTATACTAGATTTACCAAGGTAATTCTGAATCACTCAATGTTAAGCTTGTTTCAAATTTTTCATTAGTATAGCCAAAATTGTGACTAGCATTTTTTGTTCACCTTTCTAAATACCTCACTTTTTCCTACAAGATAAATGCCTCAAAATGGGCCCTGGGTAGATGACTCATTTATTTGGAGCATTGCCCAATACACCACAAATGGTGAGATCAGTTCCAGGTCAGGGCACATACATAGGTTGTAGATTCCATCCCCAGTAGGGGTACATAGGGGAGACAACTGATCAAAGTTTCTCTCTCACATCAATGTTTCTCTTCTCTTCTCCTCTCCTCTCCTCTCTTCCTCTCTTCTCTTCTCTCTCTCTCTCTCTCTCTCTCTCTCTCTCTCTCTCTCTCCCCCTCTAAAATCAATAATTTTAAAACCCTTCAATATTAAAGGATGTTTACATTGATAAGGTTTTTTTATCTATATTGCCAAATGACCTCCAGAAAGTGACACCAGATATTGGATGTACCATTAAAACCATATTTGAGGCATAGCACCTCTGAAACCACTTATCAGCTATTAAATTGTGGTTCTATAAAAGAAAAACAGCTTCCCCTCAGCAAATAAAAATATATTTGAAACAATACCACTGAAGTCATAATAAATGAGTTTAAATTGATATATGTCTAGTTATTTGCTTGTAGATTTTTAGAAATAATAACACAGTGTTACCTCGAGATACGAGTTTAATTTGTTCCATAACCTTGAGGCGTGGGAAACTGGTGGGTTGTGTGCAGCTGGCCGATCCTCACGATTACTCCTCTCTCAAATGTTGCTCATATTTCAAAACAAAAATTGCTCGCTCGACGGCTCGTATCTCAAAAATATCGTATGTTAGGGCACTCGTATCTCGAGGTACCACTGTAGGGTGATTTCTGAGGTTTAGAAATTGCAAAGAAAGGAAAACTAAAGATGATCTACTAACTGCATCCCCTGCCCCCACAAATATGCTCACTGTCTTCCTCCCTTTTAATTCTTTCTCTTTTCATTCTATTCTGTGTGTGTCACACACACACACACACACACACACACACACCCTTTTGATAATTACATTACCATCTGTCTTTGTTTTTTTATCAGTAAAGAGAGGCAGCCTTTAACTAAAGAAAAGTGTTCAGTGTTTCTTCTTGGTGGCCCAAACTCTGCTTGTTAAGAAGTCATTTCTTTTATCTTAGATCTGAGAGAAAATGAGAAGAGAAAAGCATTGTAAAATATGACCCTTATCCATTGATAGACACTAGTTTGCCTTTAATTTTAGCTTTAATAATCTACCACTTCTAATTGACTTCTGTAACTTAAACCAAGAAAAAAAAAGAGAAATTCTAAGTGTGACTTTTAATTTTTTATTATTTTAAAATATTACTATATCATACATATTATACATACATGTAATACATACATATTATATGTCATATATTAGAATGTATATATTAGAAGGTACAGTGTCAGTCTCTTCATATGTCAATGACCAAGAAAGTATAGTATGCATTGGCATATCAGTCTGAAAATTGTCCATCTTTTGTTATTTTCAAGAATTTAAGACCTTTAAAAAAATATTAAGATCTTTTTTTTTGGCTATGCTCTCAATTATTTGGACTTCTTTTAGAAATTTTACTTTTCTCATCAAGAAGGATAACTATAGATATGGGTAAAGGTAGAAATCCTTCTGTAACAGTAAAAAGAACTTAGAGTTGTAACATTTTCCAAGTTCTAGAATTCCCTTAAGGAGCATTTCTAAGCCAAGTTCCTGAGAATATTAATGTTTGATATTATCTTAATAACTCTCTCTTGAAAAAATTAGTTCTGGGGCCAATAAGATTGGAAAAACAGTGAGATGTAAAGGTAAGTGAGTTTCTTTCCTGCTGGAATTCTTGGAGCCTTTAATACACATTGGCACTCTAAAGGGTGAGAGAGTCAATAGCTCTTCTCCATACTTTATGTGACTGTCCAAGCCTTTTTCAAGCACACCAATAATTTTTCACTAAACATGTCATAGAACATAGTATGGGAATCTTTGTTCTAAAGATTTGGTATTTGCCAAATGGTTTAATGGCAAGAACCTTCTCTGAAGGTAGTAAGAACATGATCCAATTAAAAATAAAGGAATGTTTTATGACAAATGGGTTAACTCTCTTTTTTTTGAGGGTTCCAGTTTCTTCTCTCCCCCCCCCCCCGCCCCAATGCTGTGGAATTGCCTAACTAGAGAGAAAATTAGACAGTATCTTTTATCTGTATGAGTTGTTTTCAAACTGTTCATTAGTGAATCCTGAAATTATTTTAATGACTTGTAACCAACCACTAAAAAATGGACCAGAAATTATCAGAGTACATTGAACAAGTACGGTTGTGTTGTTTTGATACTTTGGTTTCAGTTAGATAAACGTGTGTGTGTGCGCACGCGCGTGAGTGCATGGATTATGTCACAATATACAATTTTCCCTTCTGTGGGTTGCAGCTTAAGTTTGAGAAACACTGAATTACTCAGGCCTGTCCTTATTTTTATTTTTTAATATATTTTATTGATTTCAGAGAGGAAGGGAGGAGAGATAGAAATATTAGTAATGAGTGAGATTCATTGCTCAGCTGCCTCCTGCACACCCCCAACTGGGGATCGAGCCTCCAACCCGGGCATGTACCCTGACCAGGAATCAAACTATGACCCCCTATATCATAGGTCAATACTCAACCACTGAGCCATACTAGCCAGGCCTGTCCTTATTTTACAGATGACAAAATAGATGCAGAAAGATAAAATGACATAACACATATAATAGATCTGAGACTGGAACCCAGTTTCTGCATTTCCAAGCCCACCTCACTCTGCCGTACCCATGAAGAACAAACACCCATGCCAATAACTACTTACTCCACCTGATATTGCCACAGATTTTCTCTCTCTTCCTCATGGTCTAGGCCATAATAAGTTGATGCACAGAGCCCGAATTTTTCTCTCAAGCCTCTGAGCCAAGTATGTAGACCAAGTATATCACCAATGCTGTATCAAAAATTGGTTAAGAGTACAGGCTATGACAGTGTCCAAATATTGGCTCAGATAATCTCTTTATCCTTCATCTGCAAAATGGGGATAATAGTAACAAATCATCAATTTTAAGACCACCACCCCTCATATTTTAACAGCACTGTAATTAGAATGTACCTTATCACCAATGGGATTTTGCATTCAATGAGATATGGTAATATTATTTTACATGGTTATAGTGTAGATCAAATTGTTAATACATGTAAAACTCTTGGAACAGTGCGTAGTATATAGTAAATGCTATGCAAGTGTTTGCTATTACCATCATTATTACTGTCGTTATTACTACCAACTCGAAAGCATAACTTAGTATTATAGTCAAACTAGACGTAAAAGCATTCATTCTCTTGCATTTAATTTTCAGTATAAGTAGTTCCTCCATTTCTGAAGATGTTTTTCATGAATCTAATCAAAAAGTCTAGTGTTTTGCACATTATAAGATCTCAATAGTTATTTGTGTAACTAATGAATAATTAATGATAGACCCTAATCTCTATAAGGATAGGATGCTTTCAGTCTTGTTGACAGTTACATTCTCTAGTACCTAACATGGTATCTGGTATTTGGTAGATGTTCAATAAAATCATTTGCAGAATTAATTATGTCTTATACTCAAAAGAAGAGGTAAATTTTCTCCTGACATTGATAATACACAGTGGCACGATATTTAACATAGTGACTTCACATAATAGACACTCAATAAATAATGGCACATTTTATGTTACTTCTCAGCAAGGACTAGCAGCATTCATAACTTTGCATGGCCCTTTTTAAAAAAAATTTACTGTGCCATGTAATATATTAGGGGAAAAGCTTACTTCAAAATTACAAATGATCACAACTATATTAGAAAATAAAATAGAAATGGCAGAAAGTTACACAAAAAGAAAAGACCAAAAATTATATCAAAATGCAAACAGCCTTTGTGTTTTTCTCTCTTTTTACTTTTGAAGAGTTTTGGTAATAAGCGTGTATTACTTTTATAATGGAAAAAAAAAGCAATAAAGGAAAAAAATAAATTTTATTCTCAAGCTTTTAACCCGGTGACCTCTTGCAATATCAAACTCTAATGATTGGCTATAGAACTCTGTAAGATGAATTTCTTTTTTACTATTTGTTCTGAATTTAAAAGCTGTGAGTTTTATTGAATGATCATCTGGTTTTCAGATTATAAGATGCTGTAAAAAGAAAGAACTGATGTGGGCTCTATAATTTGAACTGCCTTCATCAGATCCCTGGTTAACTCGTTGTTTTGTTAAAGCAACCCGAAGCGTTTATAGTGTTTCCATGCTACGTGGGCTAAAAAGTCTGTTGTTATCTTGAAAGTTGCCAAACCTTCATCCCACTCCCCGAACTCACACACTTAATAAAAAAAAAAATTAGGGTGGGGGGGGGACTTTAAGTACATCTAATAGTTGCTGACATTTTACTTAACAGTACTCTAATCTATTCTACCTCCTTGGGAGATGATGGATGGATTTGAAATGTGAGTGACCCAATAATTTACAGCTTCAGATTGGCTTAAAGAAGCCATCATGATAAAAGTCAGCAAGAAGTTTGCAGGTACTATGTGAGATGATTTTCAGCCTAAAGCTCTCTATCGGGTAAAATCTCAGGGCAAAATAATTGGGCCAATTTCTTCAATCATGGGCTATCCTCGGTGTTTGAAATTTGGGACAGATGCCATCTAATCTATCAGTGATTCTGGTAACGCCTCCATAAATTCAAAGATAGCCTTTCAGATGCCCACAAAAAGCCATCACAGTGATGATAATTATGCTCTTTTCTCAAAACCTATTTCTATTACCCTGAGCCCATATTTATATTCTCCAATAAGACCTTAGATTTATTTGCTTCAGGTTATCCTCGGTAACAAAATTTTGTATTGTTGGTCCTACATATCCATTTATTTGAGCAAGTGAGGAAGCTTAGGAAAGTTCTCAGTTTCTGTGGTGGGAATTCGTGTGTCAGAACTGGCTCATATTGGCTTGAGAGAGCCAATTGTCAAATATAGAGAATTGTGAGCCAGTTGTTAAACCAACCTTTGGTAGCTTGAAGTCAGCCATAGTGGGAGTTTGCCCCACAAAAATTGGCAAAAATTTGCAAAAAAAAATACTGCAAATCAAGGCTTGCTTTTTTTTTTCATTTTTGTATAGCTGCTTTACTAGAACACTGCCAAATTTATTTTTCAGATCACCCAAGTCCCTGGAGGGAAAGCTCAGGATCCAAATATCTACCTGCCTTATATAGGATGACCACAGGTTCTGGTTCCTCTGGGATGCTCTTGGTTTAGCCCTGAAATTCTCATGTCCCAGGAAATTTCCTCAGTCCTAGGCATAAGAGGATGGTTGGTCACCCTAGACCAGTGGTTCTCAACCTTCCTAATACATGAGGAACTGCATTAAAGGGACGTGGCATTAGGAAGGTTGAGAACCACTGCCCTAGACTCAGGTAAAGTTCTGAACCCTAGACGAAGGTTCTTGTATAAGTAACTTGTCAGGAGAGCAGCTCTTATGTGAAGCAGAGTAAAGGAAGCAGGATAAGGTAGAGGGAATGCTGATCAGGAAGTCAAGTGAGGAGGTGAAGATTAACTTTAGCCTGATCCCACAGGGAGCTGTGGAACACACATTGTACCATGCAGTTGGCCCCATGTTTAGGCAAGGGAGCTGGGATTTTGCTCCCCCATGCCAGTCAATTATTAGCTATGGATTTCTGGGGAGTAGGGGGCTGCAAGGCAGTTCCCATTTTATTGAGGAAGGTTTTCTGGAGACCAGAACAATAGGCTCATACCAGCCAACACTTACAGCGGCTGGAGATGGGTGTGAGCATGGAGGAAAAGGGGACATAAGTGAGGCATTAATAACATTAACCTCTCCCAGATTTTATGAAGCAGCTTTGGTACCCCATACATAATCTGGCTTTAAAGCTAAGTGGTGACATTGGTTTGATCGCTAACCATCACTCCGTCATCACGGACCTGCATGGAAATTAATCCAGTGGCATGGCAGAGATGAAACAAATGCCTATTTCTTTCTTATTTCATCTTCCTCTTTATGGCAGTCCTCTGAGCCTCGTGGGAACCTATGGCGGGGAGACCAGAGGCACACTTCTAAATCAGTTTCACGGCACATGGGCACTATTTTAGTGGAATGCTAGTCTGAAAGGTATATTTTTACACTTCCAAGAAAATAAAGGCATTTGTGAGTTTGGCCTAGAGTAGCTTTTTGTCATCTGTCTCAAAATATAAAGCTTTGCACAACATAAATGGGGAATCACATCCCTGTGGGCAAAAAATCATTACTTTCATTTTTCCATTTGGATGTTTTCCATTTTCAGAGTACAACCAGTTTGGGATTACAAAATACTTTTTGGTGAGAACTTTGAATTGGGGACAAAAGGCATTTTTGTTTTTCTGTAGACTTAGATGAACTCTTTCTGGTTAAAAAACCATTCTCTTGGGCTCTTTAAATATACTTTCAGATATCAGCAATGATAATCATCTTCATTTCAGTCTCCTGCAAATACTGCCTTGTTATGTGCTATGTCTCCTTAAAGCTGTAAGGAACAGGAGGAATCGGTTTATGTGAAAAGGGGTGTTTTAAGGATACTTGGGAGCATAAAAAAGGACAGGGAGCCAATACCGGTTTGGCTCAGTGGATAGATCATCGGCTTGCGGACTAAAAGGTCCCAGGTTCGATTCTGGTTGCCGGCACATCTCCACTGTGGGGCATGCAGGAGGCGGCTGATCTATGTCTCTCTCTCATCAATGTTTCTGACTTTCTATCTCTCTATCCTCTCTGTAAAAAATCAATAAGATATATTTTTTTAAAAAAAGAAAGAACGAAAGGACAGGGAACAATAATCACCATGATGCCCATGTTTGCTTCTCTCTGTATATGCCTCTCCTGCTACAGACTTCAGACTGTCAGAATAGAATGGCTACTCTCTCCTCTCTACTTTATGAGTTCTACTTCTACATTATACTCCTATTTTCGTCTCTAGATCTCTGACTTTTTCACCTCCACAACTCTCTGCCATCTACATTTCTCTCTGTGTATTATAATCAAACTCTCCAAGAAAGAGCATCTGATTGGGTCAGTTATTTCCTATCTGTTTCAAATATAAGGCGACCGCATAGGCCACAAACTAGGCTGTAAAGCAGGTTTTCTTGACCTGGGCACAAATGACATTTGAGGCCACATAATTCTTTGCACAAATGACATTTGAGGCCACATAATTCTTTGTTGTGGGATGTGTCCTATGCATTTTAGGATGTTTAGCAACACCCTTGGCTTCTGCTTGCTACATGCCAGTAGCAACCCCCTCCCTCAGTTGTGACAAACAAAAAATGTCTTCAGACATTGTCAAATAGCCCCTGAAGAGTATAAATTGTCCCCGATAGAGAACCACTCCTGTATACCAACCCCTGGACAAAGTGTAGCCGTGGCAATGAAACACTAAGTAGAATGACCTATGCCTGAGGAATGATCTGAGACTCCTTTTCTACCCTCCCACCCTCTTCAATGAAAATGAGTATCCTCAGCAGACAACTTTTAGCTGTCTTCCCCTTCAGAAATTGTTTCCGTAGCCCCACTCAAGATCACCCCTCTTCCACTGGCATCTCCTACTCAATGCAGAAGTACTAAGTCCTGTCCCTCTGGGCCCAACTCAGGAGAACTCCAATATTCTAGCTCAAGAGCTCCTGTGGGATTGACTAAGACTATCACTGGGCCTATATCCCAGCTTGCCTTCCCCCTATTTCCATCCCTGCTTCCTTCTTCTCCTTCCACAGGTGTTAATCCCAAAGACACATCTTACTAAATGTCCTGCTCTCTAAACTTGCTCCTAGAACCTGCTTCCTGAGGAACCCAATCTGTGAGGGAGCAATGTAATTGACAGTCATTTAGAAGCATCTGAGAAAAACACATTGTAGTCACTGGGTAATCTGTTTTACTCTCACTTTCATTATGAGTTTGATGATTTTGTCCAGTATATATATGATGATCATTAAGGTGTCTGACCTTATGATCTCCATTAATGGGTAAGGACTTTTGAGACAGCATAAAATTATTTCATCCTCTTGCTTTACTTCTTAAGCTCAGTAGCACACATACCAACAACAGGCAAGAATTAGAGTGTAGAAAGAAAAAACACACAATCAGAATGAAGGATAGTTGATAAAATATCATAAAAGGAAATGGATTGGAATGTGAGCACCATAAGGGTAAAGGGCATGCATTGCTCTTTTTTATTTTTAATTTCATGCACCTAACACATTGCAGATAAATACAGAATATGCCTTGATTAAATAAATAACTGGGCACTCTAAAGGTTATTCCCACTCTAATATAATAGGAAAGAACTTATTCTAGTGCCTTGTCTCATACGCTGAAAAAGTTAGGAGCTTCACTTCATTTTCAGCCAGCTAAAAATTGGTTCATTCTGTCACTTAGCAAATATCTATTCAGTGAACAATATAAGTAAGATTCTGTTTTGGGTGCTGGGGAAACAGCAGTAAATAAAAGAAAATCTTCTGTCATGAGGTTAATTTTAATAAGAGAAGACAATTAGTTCATGGTAAGTTTGATAAAGTAGGCTAGAGGTAATTAGTGAAGAGTACTCTTTAAATAAGGCAGTCAGTGTGGTGACATTTGAGTAGAAAAGTATGGGAGCAAGCCAGGAAGATGGGAGTAACGGGTTCCAAATAGGAAAAAAAAAAAAAGAAAGTACATGCAAAGGCCCTGAGATGGGAGCATGGCATAAGGGATTGAGAAACAAGCTAATGTGACTGAAGCCGAGGAAGCAAGATGATGAATGATAGGTCATTGAGCAACCAAGAGCCTGGCCAAGTAGGGCCTTATTGACTATGGTTAAAAAGCCCTTGGAATTAGTTCTTGAAAAAAAGGAAGAGTTATGAGGGTTCTGATCTAAGAAGTCACGTGTGGCAAACTGTGCCTGATAGCATTCATTCATTAATGTATTAATTGACTAAAGCTAGGACCTTAGAATAAGAAGATGAGAAAGACAGAATCCTGGCCTTGGGATACTCAAATTCAAACCAAAAGAGATAAACGTATACAAAAATCATGACCTTCCATAGTTCTGGTAAATAGTGAGGAGAGAATAGAAGGAGTAATTAATTCTACAATGAAAGAAATGAGATATTCTATACAAACTAGTATTAATGTACATTGTCACTAAGGCTACATGCACATCCAAGGTAGAGGGTATTCCATCTTATAGAAATCTAGCAAAGACTGCTTCTGATTGCTTAGACCTTGGGTTCACTTAGCAAGATACATTTGATGATGAGAATCAGGTTCTCCCTTCTACTTAGTCATTTTTATATGATAAATATCCAGTTTTACATGTTACCTCCTTATATATTGTCCAGAAAAGGGATTTTTTTAATGTGTGTATAATGAATATAAGTATAGGTTTTACAGAGTGCTAATATTTTAATGAACTAAAAATAGGCAGACAAGAGAGAGAATAAATGGGGGCATTTTGATGTAGAAAGAGAAAATCTGAGCAGGAAACGTCTTGGAGGGGAGCGGAATTGGAAGAAGAGTGAAATAGAATGAGCTCATTTGTGGTGTAAGTTAAGGACAGAAGGAATTTATTTTCAAAAGGTAAAAAGTGAGAGTTCACATTGTGGAACTTGACCTCAACCAGCTATCAGGGGAAAGTGAATGATTCAATAGACTTAGCCCAGGAGGTCTAGAGCAGATACATCTATTAGAGATGTCAGGGGAAGAGAGAAAGTATTGAACCACTTCAGTTATTCCTAAAGCCCAATACAAAAGCTCACCAGAAACTTTTCTAGCTTAGGGCAAAATAAAGGACAACAAGGTTTAAGTCTTAAACAGGACAGATCAGATAATTCCTCTAACATGAACCAACCATACTAATTTAAATACAAAAAAAAGAATACATTTGATAATGTGAGATTTAATTTAAAAATCAGAACTAACTTTAGAAATTAAAGTGAAAATATCTTGTTTTGTTCTTTCTAAAAATTCTTAATTATTCATTTTGAAATCCTAAGCAATCTATACTAATAAAACAGTAATGTGCTAATTAGACTGGAAGACCTGCCAGAGACCTTCCAGATGTCCTTTTGGACAAAGCTGGGGCTTTGGCCGGTCTGCAAACCTCCCCCAAATGGCCCTCAGCCCCTCATCCAGGACTGCCACATTCCCTAGCGGGGACTTTCACCCAATGGGGTGTGGCCAGCCTACAAAGGGCCCTCAGCCCCTTGCCCAGGCCCACTCCACCCCCAACAGGGACCCTCACCCTGGTGGGGGTGTGGCCAGCCTGCAAACAGCCATCAGTCCCTCGCCCAGGCCAGCCACACCCCCTCGTGAGGACCTCTACCCCGATGGAGGCATGGCCAGCCTGTAAATCACCTCAGGCCCCTCGCCCAGGCCAGCCACACTCCCCAAAGGGACCCCCACCCTTTCTGGGACCCCTTTCAGGGCAGACCAGCCAGCCTCCACCCATGCACCAGGCCTCTATCTATATTAATAGACTGGGAGACCTTTTGGATGTCCTTCCAGACAAAGCCATGGTGGCAGGGCCAAGGCAGAGGCAGTTAGAGGTGATCAAGCCAGTGGGGGGGGCAATTGGGATGAGCAGGCCAGCAGGGAGGCAATTGGGGGTAAGTAGGCCAGTAGGGGGGCATTTGGTGGTGAGCAGGCTGACAGGGTGAGTCAGTAGAGGGTGTTCAGGTTGGTGGGGTGGCAGTTGGAAGGAGCAGGCTTGTGGGGGGGCAGTTGGGGTGATCAGGCTGGCAAGGGGGGCAGTAGAGGGCAAGAAAGCCAGCAGGCAGGGGCAGTTGGGGGTGAGCAGACTGGCAGGCCATGTGGTTAGGGGCAATCAGGCAGGCAGGCAGGTAAGCAGTTAGAAGCTAGTAGTCCCAGATTGTATGAGGGATGACCGACTGCCAGTTTAGGCTTGATCCCACAGGGACCCCACAGGGATCGGGCCTAAATCAGCAGTTGGACATCCCCCGAGGAGTCTCAGATTGGAGAGGGTGTAGGCCGGGCTGAGGGACACCCCCATGCATGAATTTTGTGCACCAGGCCACTAGTCATATCTAATACAAGAGTAATATGCAAATTGACCATCACTCCAACACAAGATGGCCACCCCATGTGGTCAAAAATGAAATCCCCCTTGTGGACACAAGATGGCCAGCAGGGGAGAGCAGTTGGGGGCAATCAGGCCTGCAGGGGAGGACAGTTGAGGGGGACCCAGGCCTGCAGGGGAGGACCAGGCCTGCAAGGGAGAGCAGTTGGGGAAGACCAGGCTGGCAAGAGAGGGCAGTTAGGGGTGACCAGGCTAGCAGGGGACAACAGTTAGGGGTGACCAGACTGGCAAGGGAGGGCAGTTAAGGGGTGACCAGACCTGCAGGGGAAGGCAGTTAGGGTGACCAGGCCAGCAAAGGAGGGCAGTTAGGGGCTTCCAGGCTGGCAAGGGAGGGCAGGTAGGGATGATCAGGTCTGCAAGGGAGGGCAATTGGGGGGGACCGGGTCAGCAGGGGAGGGCAGTTATGGGTGACCAGGTGGCAGGGGAGGGCAGTTAGGGGCAACCAGGCTGGCAAGAGAAGGCAGTTAGGGATGACTGGGCCAGCAGGGGAGGGCAGTTGAAGGTGACCAGTCCAGCAGGGTCAGGCAGTTAAGGGTGACCAGGTGAGAGGGGAGGGCAGTTAGGAGCAATCAGGCTGTCAGGGAAGCAGTTAGGCATCAATCTGGCTGGCAGGGGAGTGGTTAAGGGGTCATCAGGCTGGCAGGCAGAAGCAGTTAGGGGCAATCAGGCAAGCAGTCAAGTGAGCGGTTTAGAGCCAGCAGTCCTGGATTGTGAGAGGGATGTACAACTGCCATTTAGATCCAATCCATGTAGGGCAGTGGGACATCCCTCGAGGGGTCCCAGATTGGAGAGGGAGCAGGCTGGGCTGAGGGACACCCCCATGCACGAATTCCATGCACCGGGCCTCTAGTACTAATATCAGAGGATAAAACACAATCGACTCATACTTGACAGCAGCATTAGAATGCTAAAGGAAGATCTGTCTCCTTTCATGTTCTGCTACACTGGGAACTACATAAAATTTTCAATAATCGGAGAATAGCTGGAAGAGGAATTATTTACTAGCATTTTTTCCTAGGCTCATGTTTTGGTAGTAGTTTCTAAAAATATTTTTGTTGATTTTTTTAGAGAGACAGGAAGGGAGAGAGAGAAACATCAATGTGAGAGCAAAACAGTGGTTGGATACCTCCTGCACAACCGCTACTAGATATCAAGCACAAAACCTGGGGTTGTGCCCTCTCCAGGAATCAAATAGACAACCTTTTGGTGCAATACCCACACTAGCCAGAGTTTTGGTAGTAGTTTAATTGCTTTAGGTAGTAGTTTTTAATAATCTGTTTAACCCTAGAACTATAGTCTCTCTCTCATTTAACTAGTTCTCCTGAGATTCCTAACACTGTCAGTAAGTTAGTTAATGGAATAAATATCCTGCTAACTTACCACATTAATGATGATAATAATAGGGGTAGGACTAAGAATACAGAAAACATTGAGCACTTTTTGCTCTTAACACTGAGGAAGCATTTTACATGGAATAACCTGTTAATCCTAACAGCAACCCTATAAAATGAGGTTGGTTATTGTCTCCATTTCACAGAAGAGAAAACTGAGACTGACAAGTTTCATAACTTCTAGAGGGTTGCCATTATCACTCTATCTTCTCCTCTCTCCCTCTCTCCTCTACTAAAGTAAAAAGCTTCTTTTCTCATGCTTATGGATCAGAGGTCAACTAGAGTTTAGGTAATCTAGATAAAGTTTGACTAGGAATCTCTGCCTCAGGCTGCAGGTTGGCTCAGTTTGGTTCCAGGCTGCAAATTCAGTTCAGAGACTGTCTCTAAATGTGTTGGGTTTTGAAGGCCACGCTGAAGAATCAGAGGCCACTTGGGACACGTGCTCGTGGCAGATCACCAAAGCATAAGTGAATAAGCCTCTGTTCATGTCACGTCTGCAGAAGCCTCATTGGCCAGAGCAAGTCACATGGTCAACCCAAAGGTCAAGGTCTGGGAAACACACTGCCCACCATGAAACTGTGGCTAAGATATATATATATATTTAATTCTTTAACAATGGAGTAAAGAATTGGGACCAAAATTTCATCTCTCCCACACTCTTACTCCTTTCATTGTTGCCATATCCTTCACTCTTTCTGACTCCTATCTTGCTTTCTAAATAGATGTACATCCCATCTATAGTCATTTGGTTTTTAATATCCGAGTTGCTCCCTACCGTCTCAAGTTTCAAATTTTACTTTCCTTGAAATTTCCCTGGTGCCCAATACAATACCTTTCACACAGAGAGCATTCAGCAAATGGTGTTTACCTGCTGTCTTTTAAAATCACATCTGGAGAGACACTAAAGGCACCTGGCAATATTGCACTGACTTGTTAGTAACCCGACTTAACCCAAACAGCCTGAAGACTGCAGCCGCTTTTACCTGGGAGAAAGTTCAATGGTAATAGCCAGTTCTTTTCAAAATTATTCAGAAATTCCACAAGCATAATTCAGTCACAGCTCTATTTATATAGACACCTATTCTCCTCCATCTGTCTTCTTTCCTAATGTTCTAAATAGCCACAGTAAGGTTCTTAGAATTTTGTGTAAGTCAGTTTGAAGGAGCATTTCTTTCATGCGTAATGCGACCAAATATTGCTTATTACACTTTGTGGGACTGTGTAGCCAGCAGCACAGAGTAGTAGATATAGTGTTTATCTCTGCAACTCAGTCGCCTTGCCAAGTAGTTTCGCATGAATTCTTGACTTCCCCTGATCAAATGTAAGCCTGATACGCTACATAACTTGACAATCCACTGACAAATCCAATGGTGTGGTACAGATGGTCCCTAATTTACAATAGTTCAACTTGTGCATTTTCTACTTTATGGTGGTGGGGAGGTAATATACATTCAGTAGAAATCTTACTTTGAATTTTGAGTTATGATCTTTTCCGAGACTGGTGATATATGGCATGATACTCTGTAGTGATGCTGGGCAGTGGGAAGGAGTCATAGCTCCCAGTCACCTGTTTGATCACGAGGGTTAAAAAAACAAACAAACAATACTCTACAGTGTATTGTGTTGACAGTGATTTGGGGGTATTGTGTTTTGTGTTTTGACATTCTCTTATGCCTACAAAATGCTCATCTGTGTTTCCTGCTTCTGGTGAGAAGAAGAAGGCAATTACTAATGAGATGAAACTCAAAACAATTGCCCAACTATAGGCTAATTTAAGTGTTCTAAGCATGTTTAAGATAGGCAAGGCTAAGCTAAGTAATTTAGGTGTATTATAGTAAATGCATTTTTGACTTTGGCTATTTTAAACATACAATGGGTTTATGGGGTCGTAACCCCATCATAAGTGGAAGAGCATCTGTATTCTGTTCTCCATGTGTGATGGTCTCAGAGCTTAGTGTTATCTATCTGACAGCTCATATAATATTTACAGGTTGTTATTCGTGAGAAATTTTAGTTAGCCATAAAGATTTTCACAGCTATGGCAGACATTAGAAGTCTCATTCATCACTCCTGTGACCTTCCCCTCTGAATGTAGCCCATCTGTCTCTGCTGTTGAAATCTTTATGGAAAAAATCTTCCTATGTTTGAAAGTTTAGTAAGTGATCTTAAAGTTTTTATTGAACCTTTACTTTTGATATATAGTATAGACATATAAAGCACTATTCTTATTTTAATGTTTTGAAAAGTGTTAAATTTAACTTGGCCTTTCAGTTAAATGACAGAAAATGTAATCTTGCTGCAGGAACTATATGCATCACATCAAAAAGAAATAGAAATAATACAGAAAGCAATTGCAGCCCTGGCCAGTGTGGCTCAATGGTTGAGCATTGTCCCATGCACCAAGAGGTCACCAGTTCGATTCCCAGTCAGGGCATATGCCTGGGTTGCAGGTTCAATCCCCAGTATGGGGCGCACAGGAGACAGCTGATCAATGTTTCTCTCTCATAGACATCTCTTTCTCTCTTTCCCTAGCTCTCTGTAATCAATAAAAAGACTTTTTTTTAAGTAATTGCAATGGAGGAATACAACATGTACATACCTATATGTAATATATTCAGCATTAATAATGACATAAAAACTTAAATACTATATTATAATTTTAATTATGACCTTAGGAAGTAAAAAAAATAAAGAAACAGAAATAAGTTTTTCATATAATTTACTATTATAAAGAAGATCAAAAGCAAATTCCATAAATAAATTATTTGAATGGGCTGATTTATAGAGCAGGAGAGAGGGAATGACTAACCTTAGATGTTCTCCTTTCATGGACAGCTCAAATGGTTGGTTAGGACCCAATTCTATTATTTTCTCTCTGTCTACCCCCTCCTTCTTTTTGTGGTCTGATTAGGCCTTCACCACTCTTGTGAAATTGCCCTGTTGAGATAACCAGGGATCTTGTGGCCAAATACATCTTCCTTAGTCCTTTGGAACCCATTGGCATTCATACCTCACCATCGGTCTGCCCTTGTGTTTATTGTACTTTATTGTAGTTTCTGTGTTGTTTTTATGGCTTTTCTATTGCCACCACCTTTTTAGGGCATTCCCCAGGGTATAGCTCTCTTTTAACAGCCTTCTTTCCTTAAACAGTCCACCTATTTTCTTTTTTTTTATGTGATAATAAATCTATTTTATTTATTTACTCTTCAATAAGTTTAAATCTTTGAGGAGTACAGCATCACACAAATTCTGTGTCCAGTAGCCTTAGCAGGAAGGTTGCTTTGGAATTTGATTCAAACCATGCCACTATTTCCATAAGCATGAGTTACCTTTCCCCAGATTACTCTGGTTTTGTTCACTTTGTTGTTCTTTGCTTTGGACACATAAGCACATTTCTTGTCTAGATAGAACTCAGTTTCATCTCAAGCATAAACACCTTCAATTTTAGGAAGATAGTGTGCTCCCTCTGTTTCTGGAGACTCCACTTACAGCCACACAAATGGCCTTGGACCATAGCCTTCTACACATACTTGTTATAGAAGTCCTGTTCCCAGCAGCCTCCACCAATTCAAGATGGCGTAAAAAGCAAGAGTCCATCCACTTTCATGGATTCAGCTATCATCTAGTACTTAAGGTCTTGTCCTTTCACTTGGGTTTCAGTGAAAAACCCACCTTCCAAATATTTTAACCTAAATATATAATTTATCTGAAATTTACCTTTAGCTATTTTTTTCTGCCAGTGAAATTCCCAATTGCCTATAACTAAGCCTTAGAAGTTTAGAGTCATCTGTGATTTCACACTTGTACTGGGTAATTCTCAAAATCCACTCTCCTACCTTTAATCCATTATATATAATGCCACAATAAAAATGTTTTTAAAATATATATATATATATATATATATATATATATATATATATCTTTTTATTGATTTTTAAAGAGGAAGGGAGAGGGAGGGAGAGATAGAAACATCAATGATGACAGAGAATCACTGATCAGCTGCCTCCTGCACACCCCACCCACACTAGGGATCGAGGCAACCCAGGCATGTGCCCTGACCAGGAATCAAACCATGATCTCCTGGAAGAACAATCTTTTTATATTTTCATCATCATACTCCTCTGATTATAAAACAGTGGCCCTTTATTTCCCATTGTATCAAATATGAACTAATCTGTTCATCATTTATGCTGATGAATAGTGAACGGATGCTATACCAACAGTGAAGGATCTCTTCAGCAGATACCTTTGGCTTAGACAGTCAGAGATGTATAAAAAAGTACTATAAGCCCAGGCAATTAAATGGTGTTCAAAGGCATTTCTCTCTGTCACACTTTATCCTATATGTGGTACATTAATAGTAGTTAGGAGTGGCCTGGCCAGTGTAGCTCAGTGGATGAACCTGACCCATGAACCAGAGGTCATGGATTCAATTCCTGGTCAGGGCACATGCCCAGCTGGTGGGCTCAATCCCCATTAGGGGGCATGCAGGAGGCAGATGATTGATGATTCTCTCTTATCATTGATATTTCTATTTCTCTCTCTCTCACTTCCTTTCTCTGAAATCAATATAATCATTTTTTAAAATAGTAGTTAAGAGTGTATCCAAGAGTTGAAGACAAATGCTCAGGTGAAGCAAAGAGGTTGATTCCAGTCTTACCATCATTCAGACAATATCCTATAGATATGTGATTTTGGACATTATTTGTATGGTAATTAATATGTTGCAAAGCAGTTTCATATCTACTTTCTCATTTTATCCTGACACTATTTTGGGAAGAGAGATATCATTACCCCCATTTTTCATGTAAGAAAAAGAAGGCTTATAGAGAACATAAGACTTGCTTAAGATTGTGTAGTAATGGTGCAGTCAGGACTCAAATCCAGTTCTGAAACTGTGTTCTGGACACTTTCCACTTGTTCCAGATACCCCTCAAGACACTGATCTGGGCTTTGAGGTAGAAAGCCAACGTACTGAGTGCCTTTCTGAACTCAAAAAGTTTACAATATATTATGGAAGAGAGGGTATAAGAGGCATGTTCTCAAATAATCCACTGTATCAAGCAGCATATCTAACATGCCTTGAGAATTATGTCAACTAAGCGCCATTTACCTATGGAAAATGGATTTTTCTCTTTCTATCTGGAACCACAAGGCAAGATTCCTCCTCGTAGGAGTGTCATTGTATAAAATGCCTTTAAAATGTTCATAGCCTTTCATCAAATAATTATCCCTCTATGAATTTTGCTTAAGAAAAGGAACAAAAATGCATGCAGAGATTTCTCTATAAATATGTTCATTGCAGCCTTACTTATAACAGTGAAAACTGGAAACAACTGATTCCTTCAAGAAATTATGGTGCATCCACCAATGGAATGCTGTTCAGCCATCTTAAATGTGAGCCATAGATGTATTGGTGAGTGGGAGTAGTTCAATGAGAAGCAGGTTTGGCTGCATGTAACAGAACACTAAACAAGGGCTTGCAGGAAAAGTAAAACATCTTTTTCTAGCCATTGGAGCCTGCTCACCAGCTCAGGGAGCTGGCCACAAGTACCAGGGAGTTAATGACATGCCCCCAAACTCCAATAATGTCTCTCAAGCAATAGCAAATAAATATTCCAGTTCCCTTCCTTGAATTACTGTTCAAATTACTTGCACTCACATCCTTGTCTCCAAGTCTGCTTCTGAGGGATTGCAACCAAGATGGCTTCCATTCTCCTGGTTTCTACAGCTCCAGCCATTCTCACATCCATGTTCCAGGCACAAAAAAGGATGGGAAAGGACAAAAGCTGCCTCTCAATTGAGTCAACCCATTTTAATGTACTTTGCCCCTCTGCATGCCCTCTCCATTTTCCCCTGCCTTGCTCTGGGCCTTGAGAGGTTGTCCTGTTTGGGCGGCATGAGTGGGATCTCCAGCCCTCTGGCTTCGAGTTGGGCTCAGCCAACTGAAACCTGTGGTAGGAGATGGTCACATGACCTCTTCACCAGTACACATGTGTATTTGTACATTTGGGAGAGAGCAGGGTCTCACTTGCTCTCCCCTATTTCTCTCTCCCCACCATTCCAAGTCCTCCTCTTCTGGTAATGGTTCCCTCTTCTTGCTCCTCAGACCTAGGGGTGATAATGGCTCCCTGTTGTTATTAAGATTATCTCTTGTGATTTTCCACACCCTGTACAGACCTTTGTGACCAGCCCTTTTACTAAACTCTATTCAACTTACCCAATTTGAATGTGACATCTTTCCCGCCAGAACTCTAACTGGTACATTACTATTATAATGTACTAGAGGCCTGGTGCATGAAAATTTGTGCACTCGGGAGGGTTGGGGGGGGAGGGTGCCCTCAGCTCAGCCTGCACCCTCTCACAATCTGAGATCCCTCGAGTAGGCTCCCTAGGCCTGACCTGAGATCAGGCCCTATCAGACTTTCTTTTTCCGGGCTGCAGGCAGCTGGCCTCACCCTGCTGCTGCCACTGCTTGCCATTTGTGCAGCGCTGCCTCCCTCCCCTGCCACCAGTGGCCTCCCTCTGCAGGCCATAGGCTGGGGTGCAATGGCATGGCTGGCCTAGGCCTCCCTCTTTCTTTGCTGGGCGGCAGAGCAAGCCCTGCGAGGGGCCGTTTGCTTACCTGATTGCCCCTAACTGCTTGCCTACCTGCCTGATCACCCCTAACTGCTGGTCTGCCTACTGATCATCCCTAACCACTCTACCTGCCTGCCTGATTGCCCCTAACCACTTGCTTAGGGGCAGGGCCAGCCCAGCAAGTGGCTGTCTGTCTACTTGATCTCCCTTAACAACTTGCCTGCCTACCTGATCTCCCCTAATCACTTACCTGCCTACCTGATCACCCCTAACCACTGGTCTACCTACCTGATCACCCCTAACCACTCTGCCTGCCTTCCTGATTGCCTCTATCTGCTTGATTAGGGACGGTGTCATCCTGGCAAGGGGCTATCTGCCTACCTGATCACCCCTAACTACTGGTCTGCCTATCTAATCACCCATGACCCCTCTGCCAGCCTGTTTGATTGCCCCTTACCGCTTGCTTGGGGTCAGGGCCAGCACTGACTTTCTGTTGGTCAGCCTCCTGTCATTACAACCCAGGGATTTTATATATTAGGATGTTCACCTGAAACCTGACCTCATTAAATAGTAATGTCCTTGAGAGCATGGAAACTCTTTCTTCAGCACACCACACCCTACTCCACCCCTACTTGCAACATACATATAATGTGTGTTTAGTAGATGCCAGTTGATTGACTTTAATGTAGGACTGTTAGATGTGCTCATTGGAAAATATTCCCAGATACTAAAATGAAATGCAAAATATCAGGAATTAAATCTTTCATATTTACTGCATTAGCACCAGCATTTTGCACATTGCCTAGTTCATAATAGGTATTCTACAAAAATGTGTTGCATAATGAGTGAAATGATGTTAGGCATTGTTTTGTTTCTTTAGGGACTGAAGCTCTGTTTTTGTCTTTCAGATGAAAATCAGTCTCATCTTAGTTCTTTGGAAATAGCCTCTCTGAACTGACCAGATTATTTAACTTAGACATCTAGAACAGGACCAGTGATGAAAATTACAGATCATAGGGAGACAGATTTTTACCAGAATAAAAGAAATCTGTTGCTAATCATCACTAAAGCCAATTCAAAAGAACCTCTTTAAGATCTGGGGACAATGAAGTTGTTCAAACAGCTTCTGTAAAATAATTTGGTGAAATTGATGGAAATGGTGTAGAGAATAAATTTAGATAACAGATATAGTATAAAGAACTTTATATGATATTACAATTAATCCCTTTTAAGATGTATTTATTTACAGAGTTTGGCAAATATTCATAGACTACCTGTTACATACCACACATGATAAAGTACAAAGACTAGACAGGTCTGGATGTATTATTTGCTAGCTGCATGTGACCTGGGCTAGTTTACTGACCATTTCTGAGCCTCAATGTCTTCATGTGTAATATTGGAATCACATGACCTCATATGGTGTTTGAGGGGTTACATTAAGAAACATACAGTGCAGAGCACCTAGTAGGCATGCAATGCTATTCTCTGTTTCCTGAATCGCCTGACTTTGGTTTGAGTAATAACAACAATTAGGCTCTAATACTTATTGACTTAGGACCTTACACATGCTATTCCATGTTATCTTAATTGTCTCATTATCTGCAAAATTAAAATAATACCTCAAATAAGCTACTTGAGATCATGTTTCTAATACATAAGGGTTTTCCTATCTCCTCCCCCAACATTTTTCTAGATCCAGCATTCTTAATGGGAATGATATTGCCCCCAAGGGGATGAAGATTGGTTCCTGAGGAACAAAAAAAAAAAACTTGCTCTTTTTATGTAAAACACAGATGTATATAATATATAACCAGATACATATTACTACCTGTAGTATTAAAATTTCATGAAGGGAATAGAGAGATTAGGAAAAAATGTCTTAAAAGTACCGAGGTGTGGAGGGAAATGGAGAAGAAAGTGCCAAAAGTCATCGCTCTAGAGTAGATGTCCTTGATAGCATGTGTCCATTCAAGTATTTCTAGAATTGGTACACTTCTGAGGACCCAGGCGCCAGTGGCCAGTCAATCCTTCCTAACAACTTTTTCTTAACCCCATAGATGAGGTTTCTCTGTTGTCTCCAGTGAATGCTATATTATTTATTTTCATAATCTGCCTCCACTTTTTTTGACCCAACTGTGTTATCAAGCTCCAAATCCACCAAATATAAGAAAAGTAGAAAGATTAATGCCTGTATGTGGGTCTGAATTCCATAGAGTGCTGTCTTGGCACAGTTTGAATAACATTAGCATTCTTTTTAATTTTCTGGTTAGGCCCCTGTGTCGATTAAAATATGGCTTACCACCAGGGTGCATCGTTTGGCACATTCTGTTCATCATGCATTAAAACTGGTTGAAATAAGAACTTCTAAACAAAGCCTGGCCTGTGGTTGTGATTTTCAAAAACACATTGGGCACAATATTGGATCCTGTCACCTCTAGGGAAGAAAAGCATTTGAAGGTAGAATTGCTACCCTTTCTTGCTCTTAATAACAAACTGCATGAGGGAAACTCAGAGGTTGGTTTGGAATAAATAAGCTCAGTGTAGTTTGCTATTTAAATTCAGTAGACAATACCCCCATGGTGCTGGTGCTCTATAATGATGAATGATTTTTACACTCAAGAATCAGAATCACAAAGCTACATTCAAATTACATGTAGTAGTTATAGAAATATCTCTATAAGAAAATACGAAAGGATAGCACAGTCTCGCATAAAACTATTTGCCAATAAATCTGCTTTTGATGGGCTACTAAAAATGGACACATCGGGCAAAAAAGAGGTGTGTGCCTATTACCGAGGCTCCCTTTGTGAAGGATGACAAGCCTCCACTGCCACACTGAGATAAGAAACAGCTGTTGTTGGCATGGGCACTCCTGCAAGAAATGAAATGATTATTCTGGGACACACTTATGAGAGTTACCATATATTTGATCAACTCTGAATATGTGCAAGACTAGAATTATCTGGCAGCCCCGAGCAAAATTGCCTGACAACTCTAACACTTTCTTGTGAAGAAGCACTGAATCTAATCGCATAGAACCACCCTCTGATTGTGTATTTCTAAAGCAAGTAGTTCCGGTGTGTGTGTCTGTGGTGATGATGAGCCTAGGGAGGAATAGGGAAAGGCGATTATTTACTTACTTATTTTTGGATTGAGCACTTTTAGTATAAAATTTTAAGGTTTCAAACGATGACTGCAAGGCAGTTCCTTAGGTACATATATAAACTGTGAGTCAAATAGCAAAATAAAAAAAAATCAGCACAAAAAGTTCACTGAGTCTCACCGTTGGGTATATTTAATAGCAACACATAAAGCAAAGCTTTTTAAAACATAACATTTTTATGTATAATTTATATACTTCATAAAAGTTTAACAATTAAGAACTCTATTTGTAAAAAGCTTAAAAATTCATACTGATCTGGAACTTATAATTTTTTAGAACATCTTTGAAAATCTTTTCAACTATTTAGTTCAAGCATATTCTGCTTACTGCTCTAGGGTGTCTGTTTGGAGAGGGGAGGTGTTTGGGGTTTTATTTTCTTTGCTTTTAATGTTTAATAATGCTAAGTCAACTATAGATACTCAATGTAGGTCTAGCCATTAGCTCAGTTGGCGGCACTGCTTTCTTGCTAGATTTTCTTGTACTGCCAGAGGGCATACCCAACATCTCTTGAGTCAGGAAGACTTTCTGGACTATCAGAATAATAAAGAACTGGAAAGGGATAATGAAAGCAGTTGCGGGGCCCAGCCCTTAGAGACCTTTAAGAAAAGAATAACTGATATTTTATCAGATTAGGCATGCATAGGCTTGGTAATACCTTTAGTGAGGACTGACCTAAACACTCTCTGGAGTTCTCTTCTTCTTTTCATAATGCTGTTGATTTTTGGAACTTTTTTTTTTATTAAGGTATACCTGACATGCAACATTTTATTAGTTTCAAATGACCAACATAATGATTTGATATTTGTGTATATTGCAAAATGGTAACCATAATAAGTCTAGTTAACATCCATGACCATTATGATGCTGTCCTTTTAAGAAGAAGGTATGCTGAGCAGCCTGGAGCTATGGCTCTGCCTCTCTACCATGTTTCCTACTAGAGAGGACTTGGGTTATTAGATTTCCATAGCACCAGACTCTGCCAAGGTACATCAAATCCAGCCTAAATTCTCAAACCTGGTCTTATTTACTCTATGAGTTAATCTGGGAAAGAGAGCTGAGTCCTAGGGAAGAATAACAGGTAAGAGTAGGGTAGAGAATGAGAAAGACAGGAAGAGAATAGAAAAAGGACACAGAGAGAGAGATTGAAGGCAAGGGTCTACTTCTAAACAGCAAATAAATGTCTTTTTCTTCATTTTAAAAACCTATCTGCCAAAATGAAAAGGACTAATTAGCAGCTACATACGAATCCATGCTCTGTATCTTTTAAATGACATTTCACCAAGGTACAAAGCAGCATATCTAGTTGAAGGTTGGATGATTTCATCCTTCTATTTCTCAATATAAAATAAAGAATCTGTAGTTTCATTACCCTTAAATTGTCTGACAGTAGGTGAAGTTAACTTGTATCAGAACCTGTTTTCATATTATACAGTACAACCAAGGATATATTAGCTTTGACGTTTTGTTACATCTCAGTACAGTGTGGAATGGATTTACTATGAAACTAATTTAGAAGGGAGCTTTTCATTGAAGGAAATAATGGTCAGCATCAGCTGTGCTTCAAATTATAAGCATGATGGAAATTCAGGAAAAAATCGGCATATACATAAAATTGCTAGATGTTAATAAGAATGATTATTATTATCATCTAGTTCTGATGATATTATATGTCTCCCAAACCCCAGTTTCATAAAAGTCTATTCAGGAGGAAAATTTTATTGTTTAAGAAATGTTATAGTACATCTAACATGATTATTTTGTCTTAAAGAAAAAATAAAACACACACAGATTAAGTATATAACAGTTCAGCTTTGTGAAATACAAAAGCTATAATTTAAACATGGAAAACACAGTTTAGAGATGATTGATTTGACTAATACACAGTCAAGCCATTATAAAGTGAATTTCCTGGACATGAAATTAAATTTTACCTATAGGATTCATCACTCATCACAAGGTTTTTATAACATTCTATTATCAGATGTCATTCTCTCACTTTTTGTTATCATTTCTAATAAGATTATGCTGGTCAACTGACATTTTGAGGCTCCAATTAAAAACATAATCAGTAAATGAAATCAGTAAAATCCAAATAAAGAGAAAGACAAACACATCAGAGTGATAAGTGTAGTATTTTAACTTCAATAACTTGGAATGTAAATATATCACAGAGGGATGTTTTAGCTGCTAAACTAATAAAACCCAGTCAATCACATAGTAAAAGATATCAGAGAAGCAACAGGAAGTATTATAAGACAAAAACTCAATGGAGACACATACAAGAAAATCCATCTGTTTACTCATTCACTTCCTTATCTGTTCTATAGGTATGGCAGTGGAAGTGTGTTTTTTCTCTCTCTTTTTGCATTTATCTTTTGCCTGAATGACTTCAATTTCACTTAGATTAGGACAGAAACTTCAGAACAGCCGGATGATCCATCCTGTGTTCATGGGCAACTGAGCAAACAGACCAATATCAGTGTAAAATTGTAATTCTGGAGATTAATGTTATCTTTCCTGTTTGCAGTGAACTTGACCTCCTTGCCTTTTTTATTTCCTCTTTCAGCTTCTGTCCAGGGTCCCTGGGAGAGAGCCATCTCGCCAAACAAAGTGCCCTACTATATCAAGTAAGTCGGAAGCATCACATTTTCTATTGTGGCTAATCTGTATATTCACAAATGAATTTATTTGTAAAACGTAACATTAGCCTGGCCTACAATACCTAGTTCTTTCTTCCCTAAGGAAGCTTAGATAACCAACTCATGTTTAAATTACCACTGAAAATTTGCTGCTGCAATAGGGAGCTGCCTTTAGGAAAAATCCATTTTATGCAGCCTATGTGTTATGTTTTGTGATTGGAGGTGGTGTGGATTTTTCACAATAGAACAAAAAGCAGCTGATAATATTACTAGTGGCCCAGTACAAAATTCCTGCACATTGAAAGGAAATTAATTAGAAAAAAACATTTTAATATTGCGATTGGCCCTTTCTCTATAATAGAAGTGTCAACCAAACTAAGGATCAACAAAGGCAGATTGAAACACACATGCATGCGATTGGCGCCAACAAGATATATATATATATATATATATATATATATATATATATATATATATATATGAACTTGCTTAATTAGACTTACTTTCTGAGTTAGCTAAACTTTTTCCAGCCCAGTGAAGCAACACAGCAATAAATATTTACCTGCAGCAATGTTTGACTGTTGACTGTATTCTGTGCAGTGAGAAAACCTGAAGTCATTTTCAAGGTCCACTATTTCTTGCTTCTTTTTAGTCGGGTCAAGTTTCTAAGCTTTCTAAATCTCTGTTTTCTTGTTAATGAAAAGAATATAGGATTCCACTGAGTCTCCTATCTACTTACTCCAGGACTTCTGATGATCAAATGAGATGAGGCACAAGAAAATGCTTCCCAGACATTTGGTTAAAGTATAAAATGTTTGCACCTGGCTATAAAGCAAGTCGTGTTTCTGGGCTGAAGAAACTGCAAGAAGGCTAGTCGTCACTAGGGAGAGGAAGCTGGGTATTGCTACGTGACATCATTACCTGGCACCCACAGCCACCATTTCTGGGCTGAGCTAGGCTATGGGCTGCATTCTTTGCCATGGGGTCTTGGCAGCATTAGTTACAATTTGGTGGGGTGTCACTCCAGGGTGATGATGGGGCCTGTGTCCCACTTTGGGGAAGACAAGTGTTGCTTTGTGGGCCCCAGGGCTATGGTGCTATTTATTGTTAAATGGTCTGTCACTAAGATGAGGAAGCCAGGCATTGCTATGTAATGTCATTACCTGGTACCCACAGCTACAATTCCTGGGCTGGGCTGAACTGTAGACTGCATTTTGCACCATGGGGTCTCTGCAGCATCAGATGTGATTTGGTGGGCTGTCACTCTGGAGTAGTGGCACAGGGCCTGTGTCCCACTTTGGGGAAGCTGAGTGTTGCTTTGTCAGCGTCACGTCCGTGGTGCCATTTCTCTGTAAATGGCCAGTGTGCATCTCAGTAGCTCCTGCACTGAGCGTCTGCCCCCTGATGGTCAGTGTGTGTCATAGCGACTAGTTGAACTGTCGGATTCTTAGCATATTAGCCTTTTATACATATATATAAATTAACAGTGGAAGTAAATAGTTACAAGAAAATTTTAATCTATTGAGGGGTTTTCCTGCATTTCTTCTTCAGACAGAGATTGAAGGTTTCTGCAACTATATGTACACAAACTGTTTTAGGTGAATAAATACTTCATGAACTCAAAAAGCAGTCAGCAGCAGTCCTGGATTTGTGGAGCTGAGTTGTTCATTCTTAAAATACATAACTCAGCATTTTTCACATAACAACAACAGAATGATACCATTTCCTGGGGCCATCTGTGTCTGTCAAAGGAGTACAGGTGCTTAAAAGCACCTTCAGCAGGATGCTGCCTGAAATACAAATTATGATACATTAGATCAACATGAAAGAGGGAGGGGAGAGAGGACATTGAGTTTTTATGATACATTAATGGTGTCTCATCATTAGTGTGAGTGCAACTTAAATTTAACTTGGAATCAGCTACCTCAACAACAATTAAAACTAATAATATTCATGAAATAGACTTTGATACCAATTAAATTCTTTGAATTTGCCTCTACCATGAGTCTGACTAAAAATATTGTGTTTTTTTTTCATTTTGTCAACCTGTCGTCTTTTATCAAATCTGTTTTTATTCTTCCCATCAATTCTTCATAATTCAGTTCTAAAACAGTAACAGCACTCCTAGATCTTCATTACTACAGTTCTCAAGAAATTAGATTTCATGCCTCAGTTTTGTTAACTCAGAAGAATGGGTATGAGGGGACTCTTTTGGCGCTTCAAGGAAAGACACATCCTTTAGAAAAGGTTTGTCTTATTAAATTTTTCCAGACAAGGTATTTCTTATCTTTAAAAATTCTTCTTTAATATGCTTTGATCCTGCTTTCTAATTTGCTTATTTTAAAATTTTATTTTTGTTATATATAATTAAAGATTTAGTCACTCTATATATTTTGAATACCTATTTTAAATCACCTGTTTTATTAAACACTATATTGACAGGCACTGTATTGCTTTACATACACTATATATTTTTTCAACCCACTTTAATAAACTCTTCTCAGTCACCTTCTATATTATTGCCTTTGTCATGACAAACTTTCATTTCTGACTCAGATTTGAGAACTATTACTTCTTCAACCCATTTACTAGTAAAGTTCTCACTTGATCCAATCTTTACAAGCTGAAATAAAAACTTGTGGCCAAGGTTTTAGTACCAACTGAAAATCCAAGACATCTTTAATCCATTCTTCTCCAAATTATTACTAGTTTGGGGCTCATTAAAGATCTCCTGGAGCCCTAGTCAGTTTGGCTCAGTGGATAAAGCATCGGCCTACAGACTGAAGAGTCCGGGATTTGATTCCATTCAAGGGCATGTATATATATATACCTTGGTCTCAGCTTGATCCCCAACCCTGGTCAGGGCACGTGCAGGAGGCAACCAATCAATGTGTCTCTCTCACATCGATGTCTCTCTCTGCATGTGTCTCTCCCCCTCCGTTCTACTCTTTCTGAAAAATCAATGGAAAAATATCCTCAGGTGAGGCTTAACAATAAATAAATAAATAAATAAATAAATAAATAAATAGGCTTAACAATAAATACATAAATAAATAAATAAATAAATAAATAAATAATAGATCATCTCCTGAACATTCCTAGAGTTTCCTACCTCCACTCCCCACCCCAGTCTTATTGTCCTTTCCTTAAATATTTATCTTCTCTGGGCAGTCAGACATCGCTCAAGGAGTCCCAGATTGGAGAGGTTGCAGGCTGGGTTGAGGGGCACCCCACCCCTCATGCACGAATTTCATGAACCAGGCCTCTAGTAAGTTTATAATAGCATTATTTCAACCAGTACCCATTTTTTAACTTTCTTATTTTGTCTTTCTTGCCTTACATTCAAGAGTTTTGCTCTGACCAGTTTGGCTCAGTGAATAGAGCATCAGCCTGCAGACTGAAAGGTCTCAAGTTCGATTCCAGTCAAGGGAATGTACCTTGGTTGCGGGCACATCCCCAGTAGGGGTTGGGCAAGAGGCAGCTGATCGATGTTTCTTTCTCATCAATGTTTCTAACTCTCTATCCTTCTCCCCTCCTCTCTGTAAAAAAATCAATAAAATATATATTTTTTAAAAAGAGTTTTTACCACACATTTCCAGCTGCAAAGTCAGGTGTCTTCTGTGGATATTTTTTAGTGCTTTCTATTGTTTTCTTTTTCAATGCGGGAATAAAACTGATCATCTAAATCACAAGAGATTTCTACACTAGTTGCACAGTTTCAGTTAGTTGTTGAGTTGTGCGCTCATCTGTGAGGTTATAAGTCATTAACAACATCTTCTGCTCTAGATTGCAAATCAGACAGTGTTTATGCTTGCATCCTGATACCGGCTTCTCATATGATGTTACGAACCTTGATTTTGATACTTTAAACTACATGTTTGTCTAGTTTATTAGGCCATAGCATACATCATTGTTACAGATTTCATATTCCTTCTCCCTTGGGGCTCTCTTACTTCTGCCAGCATCTCATTCAGGTTATTTGATTACAGTTTTCATTGCCACTGAAAAAATAATCACCAACAATGTTCAACCTGTTACAACTGCCTTTTTCACTCTCTGCCATTTTGTGGTTTTTTGGCCTACTGTCAAACTCATGAAGATTTCAATATAATAGCCTTTAACCAGCTGCTGCATTCTGTTAGAATTTCTTTCACCTTTTTATGTTGCATACTCCCATATGGGTAAACCAAATGGAGCCAAGGGCTAGGACTCCTTTGCTTTCTTAATCAGTTAGAAAATTATTCTTCAGTATTATTGACTGTCAGAAGAATTTAGGAATCCCAAACTTGCATGCAGTATGTCCCTGTATAAATGACATAATAAGAGCATAAGAAATAGCACACTGGATCAGAGCAACTCAGGTGTCTTTGAGGGGGGAAAAAAGACTGGCTGTTTGTCAGTTAATCTAGTAGTTTTCACTTTTAAAAATTAGGATGCAGCCCTGGCCAGTGTGGCTCAGTTGGTTGGGCATCTTCCCATGCACCAAAAGGTCATCACTTCAATTCCCTGTCAGGGCACATGCCTAAGCTGTGGCTTGTGTGCAGGAGGCAACCGATTGATATTTCTCTCTCTCTCCCTCTCTCTCTAAAATCAATTTTAAAAACCATTAAAAACACTTATTTTTAAAATAAAAATGAAAAATTAGGATGCAGCCCTAACAGGTTTGGATCAGTGGCTAGAGTGGCAGCCTGCGGACTGAAAGGTCCCAGGTTCGATTCTTGGATGCAGGCATATCCCCAGTGGGTGGTGTGCAGGAGACAGCTGATCGATGTTTCTCTCACATCGATGTGTCTAACTCTCAATTTCTCTCCCTCCCTGTAAAAAATCAATAAAATATATATATTTTTAAATTAGGATGATGCATTGTAAATCATTTGGCATTGACTATATCCAATAGTTTCTTAAAATTTTCTCATTTTCCACTTCAGCCTTGTCTTAGGTATATAGGTTCTATAAATTTACTGGTTTCTATATGAATACATAGAGTTATATTTCAGTTTTTCTTCGATCTACATCCTTTAACCTCAAGGGATAGCCCGAATTAAGTGTCATAGAACTTGATAATTACAATTATATTTAATTTAATCTCACATCCCCTCACTAACCCCTTTTTATTTTCCTCTTCCCAGTCTGAGATATTTTAATCCTTTTTAGTATTTTTAGTCTGTCCTTGAATGAAAGATAAGAATTCCCCTTGATCTTCTCAGTTGCTTTTCCTGGATCCTTTCCAGCTATCATATCTTCCCTAGGATGTTGTGACTGGAATGGCCCAAATATTGGCTATTAAATTTGTTAGAATTGTCTCTAGTCTTCACTCATTCATGAAGAATGTAAATGTTATTCACTGTCTCACATTGGTGCAGAAATGGAGAAACCAATTGAGATCCTAACCTGTTCTACATACATTAGCTTAGCTGATGGTTGCTTTGCTGCTACTTTTCTGTAATACCAGCTGAAATCTTTGAACTTATATTTCTGTTAGTTGTCTCTCAGGAAGTATTTGATTTTTAGAGAAGTCAGTCTTTTTTTTTTCCCTCTCAAAGACACCTGAGTTGCTAAATATTGGGAGGCATTCACTAATGAAACACAATAGCAAGCCTGCTGATTCAATCACCAGTAATGCATTTTATCAGATCCCTTTCTAAGTATCTGAAGCACTTCACAGAAGAGTGAAGAATGGAATTCTGGGGAACATGCTAACTGTTCAACTCTTTTTTACATGCATTGCTCAAAAAACAACTCATGTGCAGAGAAGTGCCTACCTTTTCTTGCTGGTTATTTTGGATGTTGTATACATTGCTATAAATGCCTTAATGGCCTTGATATACCCTTCTCTCCATTCTCAATTCCAGGCATGTTTCTACAGCCACCTATGGCATCTCAGTTGCTCACAACTTTCTGGTGGTTCATCCTTAGCAAAATGCAATATAAATCTTCCCAGTCTAAAGCCAATAGTCACTTCAGTCAACATTTCTTATTAGTATTGCTGTGTTAGCTATACCAAATTGTTGGTTGGGGTTCTGACTCTCCTATTTTCTTATGACTACCACTAGAGGCCTGTGGGATCAGGCCAAAACCAGCTCTCTGACATTCCCCAAAGAATCCGGGATTGCAAGAGAGCACAGGCCAGACCAAGGGACCCCCGGCTGCCTGATCAGCTGGGGAAGGACGTGGGAAATTGGCCAGCCAGGGAGGAACTGAGGGAAGGCTCCAGGATGTGTCTGACCCATCTCACTCAGTCTCGAGAGCCAGACCCCAGAAGCAAGCTAACATATCAGTTGGAGCATCTGCCCCGAGGTGGTCAGTACACATTATATTGAGCAGTTGAGCAACCTTAGCATATCATTAGCATAGTACACTTTGATTGGTTTAATGGCTGACCAGATGACTCAATACTTAGCATATTAGGCTTTTATTATATGGATTCCTATGGCTCTACTAGTACAAGTATGTTGACTATCTGCATGGAATTGTGGTCATCTTCCTATACTTGCCTTTTGGTGTTTGTCTTCTTGTATCATGTTGATCTGTTTTTAATTAAACTGATAAATCTTGCTCAGATTATAAATATCCATGCTCCCTAACTCCAGTAGTATCTGAGTTTGACACTACCTTCCTTTGGCACCATATTGCCTCCATTACTGCTTCCTGAACAATTTTTAGATTTCAAATCTCTACCATATTTAAAGTATAACCTGCCCTCATTTGGCTCCAGCTCCCTATTACTTTGCCAGAAGTTTCTCTGATTCATGTTTTGGTTAGTCTATTTGTTCCTTTGAGTTATTTTTTTTCTTTTTTCTTTTCCTTTGAGTTATTGATTGCTACTTCAGTATTTGTGTTTATATAGGGGGGAAGCAGTGGTTAGCTGTCTCAGCTTTTACAGCAATCAACATGCTTAAATATCTGTGCTGGCTGGATACATCTTCTAAGAATGAGTTTGGCTCTTGTTAAAAACAACACTGGATTTTGATATCCAACTTAGTAAACAGCCCCCTATGTCTCATTTCTGTTACCTCACTGTTCTAAGAATGCTATCAGTCTTCTGACATTCAGTTTAAACATTGGTTGAGATTGGTAGAGGTTTCCTTAGTTTTTCTCACAATATGAATACCGTATATAGTATACAATTTTATATTGTTTCTGGTAAGATCTTTCACATGTATATTTTTAAAAATATACCTTTTGTAATGACAAAGCCATATGAAATAGCAGAAATAGTAAGTAGACCAGGCATCAGAAGAATTAAAGTCTAGTTCCAGCTTTGCTGTTAACTACCTAGTTGACCAAAAGTATGTCACTTATATTCTCTGTGCCTCAATTTATCCATCTGTCAACCATAGGGGCTGAATCACATGATACCACAAGTCATTTCCAGTCCTGATTTTATAAATATTGACTTTAAAATAGAAACTGTTTCTAACAGTTTCCAGAGGAGTGAAAATGTATCTTCACATGCCCTTGAGGATTCTTATTGCACCATCAATCTTATCAGGATCAAAAGGACAAATAATATTAAACATTTTACTTAAGTGTTTAGCACCATTGATAATAGAAAGTGGATGTAACAGAGGATCAGCTGTCTAATTTCAGCAGTCAGTCTTTGAGGATATTGGTGAGTATCTCTGAGCAATTAAATTTGTGAAATTGCTGCCAAAAGCCTGGTGTCCTGGCTTTTCAAAAGGCTTTAGTACACAAAGATAACCCAGAGGTCAGTCTTCTCTGCTGTGCTTTTTCCTCCACAGTTTGATAGTTCCAAAGGTCACATTAGCTGATTCTCATTAAGCTCAGGAACCACAATGAAGGAATAGTCAGTAATACATAATTGATGATCTAATCATGAAAACAGTTCAGTTTAAAATATTAACTAATACAGAGTGAATGAGCTGCATAGTGTTATGTAAAGTCCTAATTCTGGCCTTTGGTTTTGTAGACCTTGTTGGTAGATGTAAATGTTTATATCTTCTGTGTCTCATAGGTTCATAAAACAATTTCAAAACCTTTATAATTTTATAAGCTGATACATATTACCTTGACTGAAATAACAGACTCCAAGAGGATAAGTGCTGTGTCTCTTTTTCTAGTGTAGTGCCTCACTGCATGTGCTCAGTAGATAATTTGAATGAATAAATCAATGAATGAATGTGCTTTACAGTTTCATGAGTCCTTCAGAAATTCTCCTAGTATCTGTGTGCCAATATAGATCTACCACCCGAGTATGTCTCTCAGATTCTTTAGACATCAACTTCAGTATTCAAAAGTGTGCTGAGTCTTTTATAGAATTTCTCGTGTCTTTTATAGTTGATGCTTAGGAAATAGTCCTTAGTATGTGTGTCTGAATGGTACATACCAAATCCTGAGGTCGAAAGATTTATCTTGTCTTTATCTAAACAATATGATTTGGGATATAACTCAGCCCATCTGGAACTGAGTTTCCCCATCAACATTAAGGAAATCCTGTATAATCCTATATTATAAAAGGCTAATATGCAAATTGACCAAACATTGGAATGACCAGTTGCTATGAAATGCACTGACCACCAGGGGGCAGACGCTCAATAAAGAAGTTGCCCCCTGGTGGTTGATGCACTCTCACAGGGAGAGTACCACTCAGCCAGAAGCCAGGCTCATGGCTGGCGAGCGCAGCAGTGGTGGCAAGAGCCTCTCCCGCCTATGTGGCAGCACTAAAGACCCTCAGGGGATGTCCGACTGTTGGCTTAGGCCCCGTGCATGAATGTCATGCACCAGGCCTCTAGTAGAACTATGCCTGAGATCATGGTAAGTTCTGGTTTTCCTTGTTTCAGTAGAACTGGAGTCTTTTTCTTTTTCACAAATGGTACTCATGATGCTGCTTCTTGTTTTCCAGTGGTCAATAGAGCGGACTTTAAATTGACCAACTGCTGTGTTTCACTATGCATTTATATACGGAAACTACTTTGGGGGCCAGGATCCAATAGCTATTGAATCTTAAGAGAATGGCATCGTTAAGTTTTATTTTACAGAAAATTCCTGCAGTATGCTGTATGTTATATATAACGCTTAAAAGTGATGACATATATGCATATACACATATATGGGATAGCTAAAATATAATGTTGGGTACAGTTCTAAAATCTATTATATTACACATGTGTAGCAAAGGTGTCCCCTGCCTCATTCATGGTACTCAGGAATTTAAATATATATATATATATATATATTTGAGTCCGTTTCCCCAAAAGAAGTGGAGTCAAATATTTCAGCTTTCTTAAATATGCTCTTTCTTCCATAATCATGTGGTAGGGAAAAAAATAAACTATGTCATTAAATGAATCTGAATTTGAAATCCAGCTTTATCATATTCTGCTATTTGAAAAATTTACTTAACCGCACACCCATTCCACTTTCTGGCACATAAATAATAATAATTAGCTTTCCTTTTCTGAAATTGAATTGAAGTCTAATTGGCATTTGCTAGATGTTGAGTGTTGGGTTTTTAGGAAAACACCCCTACAGATGTATCCAGTATTAGCTTCAGGTTTAGAATATTTTCTCAGACACAAATGTGTCCCTGATTAAATTAGTTTATTTTCCATCTTGGAGTTCCCACATAGTTTGGGGTATGTGTGAATTCCCAAAGATTCCTGAGCCTCTCCTAGGCTTCTCTAATTGCTTTTTCTCCTGCTTCCCTGGGAAGCAGCATCCTGTTGCCTCCACAAAGGTCAGCAACAGCCCAGACAACATTGCAAAATAACTTAATAACTGAACTCCACTTTGGATAATTTCCTTAGAGTATTAGTCCTTCAAACACTGACCCGATTGCAGAAAATGTCCCTTTCTTAGTGGGAAAACTCCAGATCCCCTTCAGGCTCTCCCTCCCTCATCCTAGACAGTAAAGTGGGGGAGGGGAGGGGAAGAAAAGAATTAAATGCTTTTCTGGAAGAATGTTAGCATGCATATACACATATAATTTTGTTCTTTAAAATCATAAACAGGGTGTATTATAGGATTGAGAGCTGTCACATTGCAAAATTCTAAAATCTTTGTACAAGATAGAAAAAAAGTCTCTGCTTTCATCAGTCTGGAAATTTCCTAAGAGCAGGTTCTGTATGGGACTTAGCCTGCTGTAAATGACCATGTCTTCTGTGATATCATTAACTCCCAGGGGGATGGATCAGAGAAGTTTTCCCGATCCTCCTGAAACTTTCCATTGTTCTTCCTGTTTTTCTTTCGGAACATATCCACACCATCCTAGTCCCCAAAACCAATGCATGTTAGATAGTGCAAAGAGTCATTTTTAACTTGCTTCTTTGTTGTGTTAAAAGGATTTTGTTGGTGTTGTTTTGTTTCCTTTTGGTTTGATCACTTTCTCTTGGTCTTCAGCTTCTATAAAGGGGGTATCTTATAGTTACTATAGTCCATAGAATCTCCTAAACAGGATAAAAATGCAAAGTTTTATGTGTGCCTACTAAGAGCTAGGTGACAGATTATCTTCCACTTTATGAGAATAATACCACCAGTTACTATCCAGAGACTCAGAGAGGTTGGTGGCTTGTTATTTCCCCCAACCCTATGATCTTAATTGGTTTTCACCACCTCCCCTCAGTCTAGGACCCCCATCTTCATTCCCCAGATGCATAAGATCAGAGTCGTTTGGAACCCCCACCACATTGGCTAAAGCAGGGTGGGAATTGGTTGCCTGTCCCCCTGAAGTCAGAGACAAGTTTAGTAAGGGTACTGGAGGATAAGGGTGGGGACACATTTGGGGGCAGAGCTGTGGAGGATTCAGAAAAAAATTAAGGGATAGAGAGTTGAGATTTAAAAGAACAATGCCATCTCACCTGTTACTCCCAACTGTTTGGAGAGGTGGGTGTGAGCTGTTGGGTTCTTTGTCTTGAGAAATAGATGAATAAATTCATGGATAAGTGAGGAGTAAGCAAAGGGAAGCGAAGTTTATTACAGCAAAAGTAACATGGCTCTCAGCACATGAGAGGGGTCCCAAAAATTTTTTGCAGCAGAAGCTCACTAGTCTAGGGGTTTAAATTTCCTGCACTTGCCTTCTATTGGCTCTTTCAAAAACACACCAGCCAATCTCCATTTACCCTCATCTCCCTGCTTTTAGTTCCCGCTCTTGGGTTCTGGGGGAAGGGCAGCTCTACAGTTGCCTGGTACATTCTGCCTATCTTGTTCACATCCTAACCATCTGGCTCATCTCTTCTTTATCTACCATCTTCCCTCCCTGAGGCGCTTACCCTAAACAGCCTGATCCCATCTGACTCCTCCATTTGTTACAACTTCATAGTATTGTTGGTTGAAAACTCACCTGTATGACCAGGTGAGCCCAGTCCACCATTGTGGAGCTGCCATCTTGGTCCTCCCCTGCCTGGCTAGTGTTTGTCCCTTGGCTTACCTACCCAATCAACCTCTGCCATAACATGCTTGCAGATACCTAAGTTTCTCTGTATTGCTTTTTTTTTTTTTAGTTTTCTCAACTTTATTTTTTTTCTCTTTACTGCTTTTTGAAATAAAGTGGGAAGTGGGGGGACAAAAACCTGGCAAGCCTTCCTGTGTGGGAAGCAGATTTCGGAATCACTTTTTGCCACCTTTATCCGAGCTAAGATGAAAGTATGGCTAAGACAAGTAATCCAATGGATGCCACAGAAAATATGGCTAAGACAAGTAATCAAATAGATGCCACAGAAAATGTGGCTAATGCAAGTAATCAAATAGATGCCACAGAAAATATGGCTAAGACAAGTAATCAAATAGATACCACAGAAAATATGGCTAAGACAAGTAATCAAATAGATGTCACAGAATGTGTTTTTCCTTGTCCTCCCAATTCTGTCTTTTTGCAGGGTAGGACATAATCAACTCAAGTGGACTAGAATAGTTCTTTGCTACTAGAGCATATCTTTAAGTTTGACATCATCCCCTCCTTCCTGCAATAAAGTCTCATCTTTCAAGTAAATCCCAGACCTATGGTTCCAGTTTTACAAAGCAAATGCTTATGGCCTATGGCCATTAAGTCATGACTTCCCCAGGAATTGAGCACAGTGTCACCCCATGTATTACATGTACAAAATTTTATCTTCTTATAGAATCTCTCTATTTTTATTATAACTTCATGGTGGCTAAGAAGTATTTTTTTTGTATTTTTCTTGTAACGACTTAAAAATCAGCAAATCAACTTAAGCAATTAATGTGTTTTCAAGGATAAAGAATAACATATTTCCGGAAGATTAAGAAAGATCTCTATCTGAAAGGGAGTGGACTGATAATTCTCAGGGGGAAAGGGGTGAGGGGTGTACAGGAAGAGACTGGACAAAAATCATACACCTATGGATGAGGTCAACGGGAGGAAGGTAAGGGTAGAGGGAGGGTTGGGAGCCGGGTAGAGGGGAGCTATGGAGGGGAAAAAAGAGAAACAAATGTAATAATCTGAATAATAAAGATTTGATTAAAAAAAGAAAGATCTCTATTTGAATGTATAGTCAACCTGTATTAATCAATAAATATAAGTGCTTTATCAAATTTAAAGCCAGATTAATTATCTTTTTCTCACTCTTCCTTATATCAGTGCTTACATGTACATTTCTGCCAAAAAAAATCAAACAATAAGGAAGAATGAATTCTAGATAAAGTAGGATGGGCCAAGCATAGGTATAGCAAAACTTAAAGTTGTAAATATCTTCAAGCTAAAATTAAAAGAAAAATTGTGAATATTTTATATGTATATGTGTATATACCTACATTATAGTGATATAAATATAATGAGAGAGAGAGAAGAGAGTGAAAAAGAAGAGGAGGAGGGGAGAGTGGAAGAGTATTAATGGCAGGCCTGTGATTTTATTCTCTGGGGTATGTGAGAGTTATAAATGACCTCAACTTAACAGACCACCTTATAAACTTGCTAATGGCCTCCCAAACCTTTTTGTTAATCTTGTTTATGGTATTTAACCAATAGAAAGATACCTGAAAGTCCCTATCTATAAAAAAATTTTTAGCTAGCCCTGACCGGTTTGGCTCGGTGGATAGAGCATTGACCTGGGTACTGAAGGGTCCCAGGTTGGATTCTGCTCAAGGGCATGTACCTTGGTTGCGGGCACATCCTCAGTAGGAGGTGTGCAGGAGGCAGCTGATCAATGTTTCTCATTGATGTTTCTGGTTCTCTATCCCTCCCCCTTCCTCTCTGTAAAAAATCAATAAAATATATATTTTTTTTAATTTAGCAGGATTTACTTGCTCTGGTTACTTTACTTATTGTAAATAAACCTGGAATTTATGGATTTATGAGTCCTAACTGGATGGAAATGAGGCATGGTCACATGAGCATTTTTCTATTTCTGTCATTAACAGATTATAAAATGGAAGCCTTTGAAGAACAAACTGGATGCTTTCCAATGTCAGTATTTCTAAATTAATTTTAAAAACATTTTTTTTGGTCAATATAAAACCAAAACCTATAATGTGACAGTACAGGAATATTTTGGATTTGGGGGGAGATATGTCTGATTATTTCAGGTTTCTCCAGGGAAAGAACTTTTGATCTGTGCCTAGTCTTTCTTTATAATTCTTTGAATCATTAGTATAGTAAAGATTGATAGTAGATAATGGTCTATAATTTCTGTGAGTCTAGTTTGAAATTCAACCTGTTATGCTTACACAATATGTATTTATTTTTTTAATATGTTTTTAGAGAGAGAGGAAAGGAGAGGGGGAGAGAGAGATAGAAACATCGTTGAGAAAAAAGCATTGATCCCCTGCATGCCCTCTACTGGTGATGGAAACTGCGGCAGCCCTCTTCTGAGTATCTAGCCTCATTGGAGGCATGTGCCCTGAGCAGGAATTAAACCCTGGCGCAAAGGTTGACACTCAACTGCTGAGCTACACTGGCCAAACTGTATTTCTTTTTAATTTAAAGAGTCCCTTTGCAATGAGAGAAAGGGGAGAAAAGCAGGATGGTGCCAATGTATTTTCCCTTAACATGTTGGCCCCAGGTTCTAGGAAATCACAAGTCTAAGAAAGGGCCAAGGTCAAGATTAATGAGAGCTCTAACAGTTCTACATTTATTCTATATGAAAAATTATATGAATGAAGGGAGGAGAGGGAAAAAGAAAATTTTATAAATGACATTTAATTTTTTTTAAGTTACCTTGGAATGTATTTTACACACAGCAAGGACTTCTGGAACTGCCTTGAAGTCATCTTTACTATTTAACTTTTGAACTGTTTTAGTTAATGTTCAGATCTCTTGTCTCCCCAATTGTTGTCAGTATTTACAGATGTCCCTCCACCTAATGACCCACGGCACCCCAGGCTTTGTTCACACTATTGTCTGTGTCTGTGTGTTGTGCATATATGCATATAAATTCTTTGCTTAAGCTCTTCCTGTTCCTCTATCACCCTCCCCACTGAGATATGTTATTCTATAAACTGTGAACTTCTTGATAATGTTTGTTCTTTATGATTCTTTGCATCCTCCTTAGCACTTTAATATCTCACACATAAGAAATTGAGAATAAATGCTTGATATTTTGTTTTGATGTTGAGGATTATGCACATCTGGGGGACTGGAGCTATGATCCTAATAATTATTCTTATAAAGGCATGGGTAATAGATTAGAGGCATTCCATATAACGTTTTTATTTTAGGTAATCCCACTGGAATTACAGTTGATTAAATTATGTTTTGGAAGCAATTTCAATCATCAGTTCATTTCTTTTTCTGTATTTGAACTGATTGAGAGCAGAGGGAAATGCTTGATTGGGTTGGTTGAACTGCTCTCTGTAAACTGAAAATCTTTGAAAGTTGATGTTTTATAGAAAGTGTTTTGAAGTGAATATATTCCTTTAAGCTCTTATTTCTAAAACTGTTGTGAGGATATCTTATGAAAATGCCTTCAAATCCTATTTATATCAAAATGTACAGGCTACCTTTAGAAACTAAGGTTGTTCAGTGACTGCATCTATGCCTATGACTTAATATTAAGAGTTTGAAAGATGTTGGGATAAGGTGGGTGATAGAATCTGAGAAATTGAGGCAGAGCCACAGCGGTATCCAGTACGGAAACAAGATCTCAAGTGTAGTATTTAGTTATACTCACCCATTTTTTGCCATTCTCTGGTAAATATTAGTTGTCATTCCCAAGCACCTAGAAAATAGATTAATTGCATAAATGTCTAATATTGATTTTTAAAAGAGATAGCCAGTTCTTTTCCAAATACAGTTTTGTTTTGATAGGGGAGAAAATCATCTCATTATATCTTTCTTAAATGGACTTTGTTATCAAGGAACATAGAATTGTTTATTTAACTCATGTTCTGTGTACTCAGCCGCCAAGCCATTTCTTTTCACTGTAGGCACAACAGAGTAGCAAAAGATATCCTTACTCCGTTCAACCTCATCCATCACCAACGTAATTGCCACTTATACTCCAAGTCCTTAAATGCATTGCTTAAGAAGATGTATAAGCTAAAAGGAAGCAGCTCAATGTTGAGGTTGAAGTTTGATCTTTCTATACTGGCTGGTAGATTCAAAGCTTACTAATCTTAGTTTGACTTGTGAACTGGAAAAAGTAACATAGAAGGATGGAGAAAACATGTTCAAACTACACATCACTTTTCTTGAGAAGTTATCTGATAGTAACTGTAACTATAACTCAGGGTGTGTCAGATGGCTCAGATATGGAACATTTCCTTAAAATTAAAACCCAAAAGTCCTGATGGAATGCATAAAATAGCTGCCTCTGAAGGATCTGGGATGGGCAGAGGAACACTGAATATTATCATCTGACAGTTTGAACTACACCTTTACAGAAATTGCTGTGGCCTGAAAAATATAGAATTAATTGAATAAAACACTGGGACAAAAAACAACATAAAATGTTTTAAATTAAAAACCCTGAATAAGAATGTAGGGGAAAATCCGTTAGCAAATCAATATTGCTCGGGGAAGCATGAATCCCAGATCAGCAATATTTTTATCCAAATGACATCTAGATCCATAGTGAACAATCACTTTTATTACTAAGTTTTATAAATAGCAGAGTGAAGAAAAGAGTACAAGGTTGTTAGATATACTTCCCAAAGATGGGAACTTTACTCAGAGTTTCATGCTTGACTATACCAACTTCTATTGAATTTATTCACAGTGAGGAGTTAGATAGGATCAGTTTAGGGTAAGAACCTCAGGGAGGGAAGATGGTAGATAAAGAGGAGATGAGCCAGATGGTCAGGATGTGAGCAAGATAGGTGGAATGTACCAGTCAACTGTAGAGCTGCTCTTCCCTCCGAACTTAAGAGCAGGAACTAAAAGCGGGTAGATGAGGGCAAAGGAGATTGGCTACTGTTTTTTTTGAAAGAGCCAATAGAAGGCAAATGTAGGAAATTTAAACCCCTAGACTAGTGAGCTTCTGTGGCAACCCTTTTCAGGACCCTTCTTGCATGCCGAGAGCTTTATTACTTTTGCTGAAATAAACTTCACTTCCCTTTGCTTACCCCACCCTTGTCCATGAATTCATTTGGTGATATCTTAAAGCAATAAACCAACAGTTCAGACTAGCGTCTCAACGGTACATTGTCAATCTAGTATTCTTTTTTGCTCATCCTTGCCTAAATAGATGTATTACAAAACAAAAATAGAGACACAGTAAAATAATTACAAAGATAATTAATAGTGGTACCTGTAGTGAACAGGTTATTGTTGTTGTATAGATTAATAATGTACCTAAGGAAATGTGTGAGAAATTTAATTTGGGAAATAAAACACCAAAGGCAGAGATGAAATAATAAACCAATAGGAAATTAAATTTAGGCACAAGTGTATAAAGATGTAAATTCTATAGATGTTACAAAATAATATGTGTGCCCTTACATAATTGTGTTACTCTTTGAACTTCATTACTCTGGAAAATAAGGGGAGTGATCCTGGACACAATAACATGACTTCTGCTTATAAATCAATCAGAGGATGTATAAGCCTCTCTTAAATGTATAATATGCTTTGTAAAAGTATAATTTAATCCACTATTTTTTATATTTGAAAACTAATTTAATATCTTAATTGGGCAATTCTTTTGTTGTTGTTGTTAATCCTCACCCAAGCATATTTTTCCATTGATTTTTAGGAGAAGGGAAGGGGAGAGACAGAAAGAGAGAAACATTGATGTGAGAGAGACACATCAATTGCCTCCCACATTAGTCCCAAACAGGGCCAAAGATTGAGCCTACAACCAAAGTATGTGCCCTTGACCATAATCAAACCTGGACCCTTCAGTCCACAGGCCAACATTCTATCCACTAGCCAAACTGGCTAGGGCTAATTGGGCAATTCTTGATACTTTGATGTATGTATTACAATAAATACATTTTTCCATTATCCAAGTTTCATGTATCTGTTCCAAAGAAAGAAGACAATTCTCTTTTTTAAATATATTTTTATTGATTTCAGAGAGGAAGGAAAAGGGTGAGATAGAAACATCAATGATGAGAGAGAAACATTGATTGGCTACCTGTTGAACGCCCCCTACTGGGGATAAAGCCCACCAACCAGGCATGTGCCCTTGACTGGAATCAAACCCAGGACCCTTCAGTCCACAAGCTGAAACCAGCCAAACCAGCTAGGGCAAAGACAATTCTTTAAATGCCTATTTGCCTGGGACTTCCTCTGATTGTCTTCTATGATAGTTCAAATAATACAAACATAAACAAAAACAACAAAAATATTTTGGCAGAAAATATGTTTGATTTGTTTATTTTAATGTTCATAGTATGAAGTATATTTATTGCCAAATCTTATTTTCAATCTTGTTACAAATTACCAAAAAATGTTCCTGGTTTGTAAACAAGAAGGTTCTGGAACTTGAACTCTGAATATACTTTTCTACAACTCCAAAGAGTAAAACTTTTAAAATATAAAAACTGGCCTTTCTCAATGTCCCAGGTAAAGTTTGATAGATGTGGTTGTTTTTTATGCTGGTGCTTTGCGGTAGTAAAGGTTGAGACCAGACTAGATTGGCAGGACATATTGACTGCTGTGAATATATTTGGTATAATAACATGTGGGATGGGGGAAGGAAACAAGAGAACCAGAGTGGAAGGAAAGACACCAATAGGTGTGTGGAAAGCACTGGTGGTAGTAGATTCCATCTAGATAATGGTAGCAGTGGAGATCATGAGAAGAGTTGGGGGACATATTTTAGAAACAATAGATCTTGCTGATACGTTAGAAGTCAGGGGTAAGGAAAAGAAGGCAATATAGATGTCTCCTGAGGTTTTGTCTGGAACAGATACTTGAAGATGAACAAGTTCAGTAGGGAAAATCAAGAGATCTGTCTTAGACAACATTGACAGCACCAAGGAGTGAAGTGAAGAGCTTTTGGTCTCCAATAATGCCCACCAGCCACTCTTTATCCCAATAACATGAAAACATATAATCTAAACAAAAGATTGAACATGTGCTTAGCCAGCATGGATCAGTGGTTTAGCATCAATCTATGAACCAGGAGTCACGGGTTTGATTCTTGGTCAGGGTACATACCTGGATTGTGGGCTTGATCTCCAGTGTGGGGCTTGCACTGGAGAGAGGCAGCCAATCAATTATTCTCTCTCTTCATTGATGTTTCTATCTCTCTGTTCCTTTCCCTTTCTCTCTGAAATCAATAAAAATATGTTTGGGTGGGGTGCGGGGAGATTGAGCTTGCCAATTAAATAGGTATTCTATGTAGAAACCCTGGAGATACCAAGGTTTAGAAATGTTAAGTTTGGGATACTATTTATTGGATATGCAAGCATGTAGCTGGAAATATGAATTTGAAGTTCCAGGAAGAGGTCAGGCCAAGGGCTATGACTTCAGGAATCATCAACATGCATATATCATGGGATAGGATGCCATCACATTAGGATGAAAGAGGAACCCTAGGACATTTCAATATTAAACTTGTTTCTGCTCTGCCAAAAGCAAATGTGTTACAAGATTCATTAAATTAATTAAGCAAACTATTTTTATTGGGGGCTACTGTGCCAGATATTGAATTAGGCACCAGAGATATGGTAATGAGCAATATAGGCATAACTCCTGCCCTCCTGAAACTCCTACAACTCCTAGAAGAGTTCCTGTCCTTCTAGAGGAAGAAATAGATCTGAAACAAATAGGACCTAGGGCCTAAAATGAGCCAGTGAGGCAGGCAGTTGATATTTATTACTGTAACATATTTTAACTTGGCATATTTTTAAAATATTTTTTATTGATTTCAGAGAGGAAGGGAGAGGGAGCGTGAGAAAGAAACATCTATGAGAGAGAATTATGGATCAGCTGCCTCCTGCACGCCCCCTACTGGGGATTGAGCCTGCAATCCAGACACGTGCCCTTGACTGGAATTGAATCTGGGACCCTTCAGTCCATAGGCCTATGCTCTATCCACTGAGCCAAGAAAGCTAGGCTATTGGCATATTTTTTAAAAGAAGTAAAACTAATAATTCAAAATGTTTAATGGAAATGTAAAATGGAAACAACCTACAAAAAGAATTAAGCCCATGAATATATGTTTAACATCTAGTTATTAGGGAAATACAAATCAAAACCACAATGAGATGCCATTTCACACTCAGTAAGATGGCTATTATTAAAAAAGAAAATAAAAAGTGTTCATGAGAATGAGGAAAAATTAGAACCCTTTTAAGCTGCTGTTGGGAATGGAAAATGGTGCAGCCACTGTGAAAAAGAGTTTGGTAGTTCCCCAAAATGTTAAAACAGAATTACAGTACTAGTAATTCTGTACTAGCCAGCAATTGCATTTCTAGGATATACCCCAAAGAATTGAAAGCAGTGACTCAGATACTTGTACATTAATGTTCGTAGCAGAATTGTTCACATTATTCAAAAGGTGGAAACCCAAATGTTCATCAAGAGATGGCCATGTATGGTACATACAAAATGCATGTGGTACATACAAAGGAATATTATTCAGTCTTAAAAAGGAATGAAATTCTAATAGTAACATAATATGGATGAACCTTGAAAACATTATGCTAAGTGAAATAAGCCCAAATAAAAAGAACAAACATTGTATGATTCCACTCATATGAGGTACCTATAATAGTAAAAATCATAGAGATAGAAATTAGATTAGTGGTTGCCAAGGGGTGAACTGGAAAGGCAGTTATAGTTTAATGCATACAGAATTACTCTTTGGGGTGATGAAAAAGTTCTGGAAATGGAAAATAACGATGGTTGCATAACATTGTAAATTTACCTAATGCCACTGAATTTTAAATTCTGTATTTAAAAGTGCTTAAAATAGCCCTAGACGGCTTGGCTCAGTGGATAGAGCATCAGCCTGCAGACTGAAGGGTCCCAGGTTCTATTCTGGCCAAGGGCACATGCCTGGGTTGTGGGTCAATCCCCAGTGGGGGTTGTGCAGGAGACAGCTGATCAATGATTCTGTCTTATCATTGAGGTTTCTATCTCTCTCTCCTTCTCTCTTCCTCTCTGAAATCAATAAAGAAATATGTATTTTTAAATAAAAATGCTTAAAATAGTTAATTTCATGTAATACATATGTTATCACAATAAAAAATTGCCCACCAAATAATGGAATTAAATAATAAATTTGCTTAGGATTTAAATAAGGTAGCTACACTCTTGTTTCCCTTCAGATCATATCTTTCACCCTTTATGGGAATAGAAGGATCATACCTCAATATAATAAAAGCCTTATATGACAAACTCACATCTAACATCATACTCAATGGGCAAAGACTAAAACCATTTCCCCTAAGAACAGGAACAAGACAGGGATGACCTCTCTTACCACTCCTGTTCAACATAGTGCTGGGAGCACTAGCCATTTTGATCAGACAAGAAGAAATAAAAGGCATCCAAGTTGGAAAAGAAGTAAAACTATCCTTATTTGCAGATGGCATGATACTGTACATAGAAAACCCTGAAGACTCCATCAAAAAATTATTAGATTTAGTAAATGAATTTGGCAAGGTAGCAGGATACAAAATTAGTGCCAAGAAATCTATGACATTTCTATACACCAATAATGAACTTACAGAGAGACTAAAAAAGCAATCCCATTTACCATTGCACCAAAAAATTAAGATAATATGAATAAACTTAACTAAGGAGGTAAAAGACCTATACACAGAAAACTACACAACACTGATAAAAGAGATAGAGGAAGACATAAACAGATGGAAGAAATACCATGTTCATGGATTGGTAGAATCAACATCATCAAAATGTCCATACTACCCAAAGCAATATATAAATTCAATGCACTCCCCATTAAAATACCAATGGCATATTTCATAGACCTAGAAATAATTTTTCAAAAATTCTTCTGGAATAAAAAAAGACCTTGAATACCTATAGCAATCCTGAGAAAGAAGAACAAAGTAGGTGGGATCTCAATACCAGATATCAAGCTGTATTACAGAGCCACTGTTCTCAAAACTGCCTGGTACTGACACAAGAACAGACATATCGATCAGTGGAAGAGAATAGAGAACCCAGAAATCAACTCAAATCACTATGCTCAATAAGTATTTGACAAAGGAGGCATGAATGTACAATGCAGTCAAGATAGTCTCTGCAGTAAATGGTGCTGGGAAAATTGGACAGATGCATGCAAAAAAATGAAAGTAGACCGCCAACTTACACCATACACAAAAATAAACTCAAAATGGATTAAGGACTTAATCATATGACAGAAAACCATAAAAGTACTACAGGCAGAAAAATCTCTGACATATGCCGAAGCAATTTCTTCACTGATACAGCTTCTAGGGCAATGGAAACTAAAGAGAAAATAAACAAATGGAACTACATCAAAATAAAAAGCTTTTGCACAGCAAAGGAGACCATCAATAAAACAACAAGAGATAGGGGAATCCAAGATGGCGGCATAGGTAAACACCTACACTGCTACCTCGCACAACAATTTCAAAACTACAACTAAAAGTCAGAACGGACATAATCCAGAACCACAGGAAAGCTGGATGAGTGGAAATTCTACAACTAGAAGGAAAGAGAGGGGCTCACATAGACCCAGAGGGGCTGGAAAAAGCTGAGGTACGGAGACTCGCACGTGGAGAGAGCGGGTGCCAGAGAACCTGGCTGGTTTTCTCTGGTGGGAAGGAGACGGAGACACAACGGCATTGAACAATTATCCTGCAACACGAAACCCCAGGTCCAGCCAAAACTCATACGGGCTGGAGTTTGGACTGTGAAAAGGGAGAAGTGCAGGGAAGTTTAGGGGAGTCAAAAAAAGGGCAGAAGTCTGGTGGCCTGCACAGCACTGCGTGCAGAAGACCGACTCCTTATTGTGCCACTGGCTTTCACAAGTGGGCGGGAGACAGAGCCTCCCAACTGCACCACTTCTAACTCCACTAAACCCCAGATTCAGGCAAAACCCTGGGGAACCAGATTTATATGGTCCTGGAGCGCAGGGGAGCCGGAAAGGCAGCAGTCTAGAGGCACTGTGAGAGTATGCACACGCACACAGGGATCGCTCCAGCAATTACTCAGTCACGTGAGACTCAGGGGCCATGAAGGGCGGGTCTGACTGGAAGGCAAGGTGGTCCATTAAACCCTGAGACTCCACCCATCCCAAGCTCAACAGAGAGGCTTTTGCAGTTTGGCAAGCCTTTTTTCATAAGGCTAAATTCAACACAAAAGTTCTCCCGGCATAGTGAAAATGCCGAGATAAAGGAAGAGATCACAAACAAAAGAAATGGAGGAAAACAAACGACTGGATATAGAGTTCAAAACCACGGTTTTTCAAGAATATCCTAGAAAAGATGGATAAAGTTAGCAAGACCCAAGAGGAGATGAAAAAGAACCAACTAGAGATGGAAAAGGACCAACTAGAGATGGAAAAGGATCAAGTAGAGATGGAAAAGGACCAACTAGAAATTAAACATACACTGACTGAAAAAATATTATACAGAGACCTAACAGCAGACTAGAGGAAGGCAAGAATCAAGTCAAAAATTTGAAATATAAAGAATAAGAAAACACTCAACTGGAAAAGCAAGAAGAAAAAAGAATCCAAAAATGTGAAGATAATATAAAGAGCCTCTGGTACAGCTTCAAGCTTACCAACATCAGAATTGTGGGAGTGCCAGAAGAAGAGAGCGAGCAAGATACTGAAAACCTATTTAAAGAAGTAATGACTGCAAACTTCCCACATCTGGTAAAAGAAATAGACTTACAAGTCCAGGAAGCACACAGAACCCCATATAAAAGGAATCCAAAGAGGATTACACCAAGACACATCATCATTAAAATACCAAGAGCAAAAGACAAAGAGAGAATATTAAAAGCAGCAAGAGAAAAACAGTTCATTACCTACAAGGGAGCACCCATACGAATGCCAGCTGATTTCTCAACAGAAACTATGCAGGCCAGACAGGAATGGCAAGAAATATTCAACGTGATGAATAGCAAGAACCTACAACCAAGAATACTCTATCCAGCAAAGCTATCATTCAGAACTGAAGGGCAGATAAGAAAAAGCTAAAGGAGTTCATCAACTTCAAACCAGTATTATATGAAATGCTGAAAGATACTCTTTTAGAAGAGGAAGAAGAAAAAGTTAAAAGATAAAAAATTATGAACAACAAATACATATCTATCAACAAGTGAATCTAAAAATTAAGTTAATTAAAAATTTGATCAACAGAATACACTAGTGAATATAATAGAATCAGGAGCACAGAAAGGGAGTGGACTGATAATTCTCAGGGGGAAAAGGGTGAGAGGTATACAGGGAGAGACTGGACAAAAATCATACACCTATGGATGAGGTCAACGGGAGGGAGGTCAGGGTAGAGAGAGGGGTAGGAGCCGAGTGGAGGGGAGCTTTGAGGGGAAAAGAGAGAAACAAATGTAATAATCTGAATAATAAAGATTTATTTTTAAAAAAGTAAATAAAGAAAAAGAAAGCCCACTGCATGGGAGAACATATTTGCCAATACTATCAATGATAAGGGTTTAATCTCCAACATTTACAGGGAACTCATGAAGCTTAATAAAAAGAAGATAAACAACCCAATCCAAAAAATGGGCAACTGATCTAAATAGACACTTTTCGAAAGAAGACAGAAGGAAGGCCAAGAGACATATGAAAACCTGCTCAAAGTCACTAATAATCAGAGAGATGCAAATCAAAACAACAATGCTGTACCATCTCACATCTGTCAGAATGGCTGTTATCAACAAATGAACAAATGATAAGTGCTGGTGAGGATGCGGAGGAAAAGGAACCCTCCCCTCACACACTGCTGGTGGGAATGCAGACTGGTGCAGCCACCGTGGAGAAGAGTATGGAGTCTCCTCAAAAAACTAAAACTGGAACTCCCATTTGACCCAGTGATCCCACTTCTAGGAATATATCCCAAGAAATTATAAATACCAATCAGAAAGGATATATGCACCCCTATGTTCATAGCAACACAATTCACCATAGCTAAGATTTGGAAACAGCCTAAGTGCCCATCAGCAGATGAGTGGATTTAAAAAACGGTGGTACATCTACACAATGGAATACTATGCTACAGTCAAAAAGGAGTACTTACCATTTGCAACAACATGGATGGAGATGGAGACCATTATGCTAAGTGAAATAAGCCAGTCAGAGAAAGATAAATATCACATGATCTCACTCATTTGGGGAATATAATGAACAACATAAACTGATGAACAAAAATAGATCCAGAGACAAACATTAATCAGAACATCAAACCTCAGGGAAGGTAGGGGATTGTGGGATAAGGGGGAGAGATCAACCAAAGGACTTATATGCATGCATATAAGCCTAATCAATGGACACAGATAACAGGGAAGTGGGAGCATGAATGGGAGGTGGAGGGTAATTAGGGAATAAGGACACATATATAATACCTTAATAAAGAAATTAAACATCTTTCACCTTTTAAGTAGGATTGCTAAAATAACCTGTATTTTTATTTTAATTCTATATTAAACATCTATATAAAAATACAAGACCTATATAAATAAGGTATCAGAAGAAGAGAACTTTTTCTTAGATATCCAAGAATTTTCCCTATGCTTTTGAAGTTTATTGTGTGATTTACTTCCTTGAATTGGCCTGCAATGCGTGAGTACAATACCATTGCAGAGATTAATTGGTATATTTGTGAACTGTTCTGAAATGCTAAAATGAAAGTATAAAACTATAAAATCTATTATTATTCATTAAAGAGGCATAGTTTATAAAGGTGTCTTTGATTATTGTTGAAACATAAATGGTCAATTTCACCAGTAATTAGCCATTTAGTATGAAATTATTTTGTACTTGGTATATTTTTTTAACCTCAGTTGTATTTGTAAAAACAGAAATTGTTACTGCTTTCAAAATTTAACACAAATACTAAAATATTCTTTAATTCTAATGTACTTAAGACACAGTTGGACTCTCCTTGCCTAAGAAAAATCTCAAGTACATAGTTATTTAAAGATATGCTCTTGAATGATTGATTCATGCATTCAATATGTATTTATCATAATACTAGAGTCCCAGTGCATGAAATTCATGCATAAGTAGGGTTCCTAAGCCTGGCCAGCAATCAAGGCCAATCAGGTTCCCTGCCTCCCCACCTCCCTGCCTCCTCCTGCCCTCACTCCCTCAGCACCCCACCACCATCACTGGTCACTGCCATGTTCTGTGCCACCCCCTGATGATCAGTGCATGTCATAGCGAGTGATCAAACTCCTGTTTTCCAGGTTGAACTCCTGAGGGGACACTTTGCATATTAGCCTTTTATATGTATATATAGATAGATGTGTACCAGCTACTGGGCTAGATGCAGGTGGTTACCTTTGGTAAGCAACACTCATGCTATCTCTAAAGGATAGCCAAAACCTGGCCCACATGGCACAGTGGTTGAATGTCAACCTATGTACCAGAAGGTCACCAGTTCAATTCCAGGTTTTGGGCTATATCCCCAGTAGGGGGCATGCAAGAGGCAGCTAATCAATGTTCCTCTTTCTTTCTTTCTTTCTTTCTTTCTTTCTTTTTTTTTTGATTTGATAAATCTTTATTGTTCAGATTATTATAATTGTTCCTCTTTTTTCCCCCATACCACCCCTCCACCCAGCTCCCACCCCTCCCTCTGCCCTTACCTCCCTGCCCATTGTCCTCATGCATAGGTTTATGATTTTTGTCCAGTCTCTCCCTGCACCTCCCTCACCAATCTCCCCCTGAGAATTGTCAGTCCATTCCCTTTCTATGCCCCTGATTCTATTATATTCACCAGTTTATTTTGTTAATCAGATTTTTGATTCACTTGATTTTTAGAGTCACTTGTTGATAGATATGTATTTGTTGTTCCTAATTTTTATCTTTACCTTTTTCTTCTTCTTCCTCTTTGAAGTTGATGAACTTCTTTAGTTTTTTCTTGTCTGTGAAGCTCTTTAGATCTTCAATTCTAATTGATAGCTTTGCTTGTAGGTTCTTTCTATTCATCATTTTAAATATTTCTTGCCACTCCCATCTGGCCTACATATTTTCTGTTGAGAAATCAGCTGACAATCAGCTTTCTTGTAGGTAATTAACTGTTTTTCTCTTGCTGCTTTTAATATTCTCTCTTTGTCTTTTGCTCCTGGTATACTAATTATGATGTGTATTGGTATGGTCCTCTTTGGATTCTTTTTGTTTGAGGTTCTGTGTTCTTCCTGGACTTGTAAGTCTATTTCTTTTACCAGGTGGGAGAACTTTTCAGTCAATATTTCTTCAAACAGGTTTTCAGTATCTTGCTCTCTCTCTTCTTCTGGCACCCCCATAATTTGGATGTTGGTATGCTGGAAGTTGTTCCAGAGGCTCCTTACATTATCTTCAAATTTTTGGATTCTTTTTTCTTTTTGTTTTTCCAGTTGAGTGTTTTCTGCTTCTTTGTATTTCAAATCTTGCATTCCTCTAGTCTGCTGTTAGGTCTCTGTATAATATTTTTTTATTTCAGTCAATATATGTTTAATTTCTAGTTGGTTCTTTTTCATCTCCTCTTGGGTCTCAGTAAATGTATTCATATTTTCTAGGAAATTCTTGAAAAACCTTATAACTGTGGTTTTGAATTCCATATCCAATCATTTGTTTACCTCCATTTATTTTGTTTGTGATCTGTTCCTTTGTCTCTGCATTTTCACTGCTTCCCTGAGTTGGTAGAGTAGCTTGTGTGCTATATGGCCCAGTAGCTCTGCCTCCCCAGTTACCTGAGGTAGACTCTCTTGGTGCACCTCTTTGTGGACTGTGTGTACAGCCTTGTTGTAGTTAAGTCTTGATTGTTGTTGTATCACTGGGGGGAATTGACCTCAAAGCCAATTGGTTGTGAGGATCAGCTGTGTCTACTTCAGGAGAACTTCTGTGCTAGAGTCAGCCTTATGAGACAAGACTTGCAAAGTTGCAAAAGAGTCTGTGTTTAGCTTGGATGGAGCAGAGTCTCAGGGCTGAGCAGACAACCTTGGCTTCCCGTCCACCCTGCCCTATGTGGCCCCTGGGTCTCAGTGTCCCTCAGTAATCGCTACAACCCTCTCTGCATACTCAAGCTCATGTGCCTCCAGATGTCTGCCTTTCGGGCTCCCCTGAGTTTCCGTGCACTCCTCCCTTTTCATGACAGTCCAGACTCCCCCCTTTTTAAGTCTCTCCCGGAACTGGGGTTCGGTGCAATTGGAGCTGGGGCTCAGTCCAGTTGGAAATTTCTGTCTCCCTCCCATTAGAGGAAGCCAGCCAGGCACTCCACTGCCTGTCCTCTCCATACATGTCTCTGTACCTCAGCTTTTTGCAGCTCCTCTAAGTCTCTGTGAGCCCCTTTCTTTCCTTCTAGTTCTAGAATTTCCACTCAGCCAGCCTTCCTGTGGTTCTGATGATGTCCGTTCTGTCTTTTAGCTCTAGTTTTGAAATTGTTGTGCGAGGCAGCAGTTTAGGTGTTCACCTATGCCGCCATCGTGGTTTCTCCCAATGTTCCTCTTTCATCAATGTTTCTATCTCTATCCCTCTCTCTTCCTCCTTCTAAAAATCAATAAAAGCATATTTAAAAAAATAAACTATAGAGAGCAGATAATGGATTTGAGATACTAAGTATGAATAAATGTTAACCTAAAAAAGAGGGGAGATCATGTCTCAAGGCACTTTTGCAGGAGGGAACTTGTCAATACAAGGAGTTAAAATGACATTTTAATGTTGCTGGAGGGGCTGGGGAGAAAACCTGAAAAGCTCTTTGGTTAATTCAAATGAAGTGGATGGGGACCCCATGAATATAAATGTTAGAAGGTTATTGATGAAATCCAGGTAAGAGATAATGGTTCTTGGCCCATGATGATGGTGGGTTCGAGATGTTGAGAAAGAGATTTAAGAAAGATTAAGAGGAAAAATCCTTAGGCTTTAATGATAGATATAATGAGAAGAGGTTACAAAGAGGAAGAAAAACATGTCAAGAGTCGTGCCTCGATTTCTGGGCAATGGACAGTTGATGGCTCTTTATAGTGAAATGAGGAACGGAGAGAACAGCCAGGTTTGGGATGGCAATTTGATTGAGGGTATTTGGATTCAAGGAGATTTGTGATATCTGAAAATCACTGCTAAGTTGACAAACAATATATGTCTATGTGGGACTCAGTTGGAGTTATTCATTTAGGTAGCATTTGTATGTAACTGGTGACTGAAACCATGGATTTGAATGAGAATCAAATGCTAAATTTTAGAAGGGCAATTTTTAAATCTCTTTGCTTTTTGAAGTACTATTTTAACATTAAAAATAAAGTTTCAAAACTGACTTTTTCTGATTGGTGTTATAGCAGTACAATTTACAATAGCTAATATTTGGAAACAGTCTAAGTGCTCATCAGCAGAAGAGTGGATTAAAAAACTGTGGTACATCTACACAATGGAATACTACCCAGCTATAAAAAAGAAGGAACTTTTACTATTTACAACAGCATGAATGGACCTGGAGAGCATTATACTAAGCAAAATAAGTCAGTTGGAGAAAAATAAATATCACATGATCTCACAATTTGTAGAATATAATGAATAACATAAATTGATACATAAAAATAGATTCAGAGACAGAGAAACACCAAACAGACCGTAAAATCTCAGAGGAAAGGTAGGGGAGGTGGTGGGGGGAGGTAAGAGAGCAACCAAAGGAATTGTATGCATGCATATTAGTGTAACCAATGGACATGGACACTGGGGAAGTGGGGGCTTGTGCTTGGGGAGTGGGAGTGGCTGGGGAGGGATTGATATGGGGAAAAGGAGACATATGTAATATTTTAAACAATATAAAAGAACTGACTTTTAAAAATATAACAAAATAAAATAATTCAAAATCCTGGAAAAATATGCATAAGAGTTATCATAATGGTTGTAGCATAGGAGAGGGGCAATCAAAGAAGACCTGAATTTCATACTCACTATTTTATTTTGCTTATAAAGACTAATTCTGGACAGTGGGAGAAAACATTCTTTTTATCCTGGACTTTTTTTTATTTCCTAAAGCTCTTCTTTTTTAAATATATTTTTATTGATTTCAGAGAGGAAGGTAGAGGAAGAGAGAGATAGAAACATCAATCTTGGAGAGAATCTCTGATCGGCTGCATAACCCTTACTGGGGATCGAGCCCACAACCTGAACATGTGTCCTTGACCAGACTCGAACCTGGGACCCTTCAGTCCACAGGCTGATGCTTTATCCACTAAGCCAACTCAGCTAGGGCAATTTCCTAAAACTCTTAAACTGAAACAAGCATTTTAAACATACATCATGAAAAGAAAAAAACATACATCATGATTGCCTGGGCAGTGTGACTCAGTGGTTGAGCACCAAGGGGTCATCAGTTCAATTCTGGGCTTGATCCCAATAGGGGACATGTAGGAGTCAGCAAATTGATGTTGATGTCTCTCTTTCATCTATGTTTCTATCTCTCCCTTTCCTTTCCTCTCTCTAAAATCAATAAAAACATATTTTTTAAATAAGTAAAAATACATTATGATTAACAACTAGAATGTCACTTACTTTGTGAGTAAACTCTTTAGTTCATAATTATTTTTCCTTGATCTACATATTTGTACCAAAGTTACTTAATCCAACAAGTAGCTGTTGTCTGGAGCCTGAACTAATGCTAAAAGACTATTACAACTGTATTAACATTGCATAATTTTGTTCACCTTTTTCCCTTTTGTTTGGATAATTTCTATTGCCCTGTCTCAATGTTCATGGATTCTTTCCTTGTCTGTGTCAAATCCACAGATGAACCCATCTAAGGCACTCTTCATTTTTGTTACTGTGTTTGATTTATAGCATTTTCATTTCATTCATTCTTATAGTTTCCATCTCTGCTGAAATTACTTACTTGATATTGCATATACTCTCTTCCTTTCCCATTAGAGCTTTTCAACATATTAATTTGGTTACTCTAGATCTCCTCTCTGATAGTTTTGCCATCTGACACATATCTGAGTCTGGTTCGGATGATTGCTTTGTCTCTTTAGACCAGTGGTTCTCAACCTTCCTAATGCTGTGATCCTTTAATACAGTTCCTCATGTTGTGGTGACCCCCAACCATAAAATTATTGCTACTTCATAACTGTAATTTTGCTACTATTATTAATCATAATGTAAGTATCTGTTTTCCGATGGTCTTAGGCGACCCCTGTGAAAGTGTCATTCGACCCCCAAAGGGGTCACGAGCCACAGATTGAGAACCACTGCTTTAGACTATGATTTTTGGGGGTGAAAACCAGACATCTTCTATAAAGTAATAGACAGATTTTTAGTCTGATGATTTAGTTTACTCTGGTTGGGGCAGGGGCTGTGTTTGAAGATTTTTTGTTGCTATGGTTATCATTGTTGAGGTAGATATGTTGTTACTATGGACACCAGAGCCTCCAAATTCCTCTGGTAACTTTGTTCTATTACTGGAAGCTTGTTAGTGTGGTAGTGGAACAGAGGGCCAGGAGCATTCTCTATTGTGCTGATTAATTAGCCTGGATCTTGGGGGTGTAGCCTGCCCCTACACCAAGGGTAGAACTTTCTCAGCCTCCCATTCCCTCCCCCAAGCTACAGTGAGTATCCACCTAAATTTTCTCTGTCTATGGTCTTAAGGCCATTTCCCTTTCAGGTTAAGGCTTTTATTTCACGTGGGTGATATGGGATCTAGATCTGGGTGATAGTCCCTTCCCCCAACTGTCCTGGCTTTTCTTCAGTGCCCTCAAGTGACATTACTCCCTCTCCAGATTAAGCCACCCTTTCTTAAGTGAGGAGAGTTCTGAACAGGTTCACAGTGGCTGGCTGCTGTGAGCCTTCCCCAGTCAGCACCACAAAGAGTGGGAAGAGCTTTCTCCAGATTCTCCCCATCCTCTTGGTTAGAGCCTCATGAAGTTCCTGGAGAGAAAAGCCTGCAAAAGGTCAGGAATCCTCCTATCGCTATGGCCCCAGGAGCTTCTCACTCTCAGGCGCTCAGGTGTCTCCAGGAATTTCATCTCCCTGTCAGTTCATATAACATCTGGTGGCTTCTGCCCCAGGTATCCAAATGTTCAGGCCCTTTGCCTGGCTGAAGATGACACTTCTATAGATTTCAAGGTGGCTGTTTGTTCTGTGATCTCCATTTCTCTGAAAGGTTGGTGAAAAGTGAATTTATCTGTCCATCTTTTTTCTTATTGAAAGTATGGGAGCTGCCTCTTTGCAGCTTTCTATATCTCTAAGTTGAAACTAAAAGTCTGTGCAGTGCTTTGGAAAACTAGTATTCATAAGTTTCTCTTCTCATAACAAAGTAGTAAATGTTCACTGTGAAAAGTAGACTAGAATAAAAAATATATATATCGAGTCACTCCTAACCACCCAGACAACTACTATGAACATATTGGCAATAGTGGTTTTTTTTTTAATATGTTTGTATTTATTTTAGAGAGAGAAGAAGGGTGAGGGAGACAGAGAAACATCAATCAGTTGCCTGACCTACGCACCTTGACAAGGGATCAAACCCGAAACTGGGAATTGAACCAGTGACATATACATAGGGCAATGCTCAACCAAGTGAGCCACACTGGCCAGGGCCTCTTCTTCAAGTTTTTTTAATTTTTCTTAATAAAATATAGAAAATATAATTCATATTGTTTGTTACCCCACCTTTGGTTGAGCAATGCAAGTTTATGCTTAGATACAAAGGGTGCTCTGACTTCTCACTTTTGAAGACATATGTCAGCTATCTCTCCCGGTGAAATAGTCTTGGTTTAATATCAGGTAGGCAAGTAAGGCCACCACAATTCTGCTTTCATCTCAATAGCCCAGGTAATTTGATAGTTCTATGTAGACCCTATAATATGGCTCAGCTCAAAACCCAGAACATGATAGGATTTTTCAAGAATCACTCTAGAGACTGCATAGAGAATTAGTGTCATTCCCCTTTATCATCTCTTTCCAAAACCTATGGGTTTGAGACTTCTGTACAAAGATTTGTCTAATATTGGAAAATGTGTTTTGCTCTTTCTACATTCAGTAAAAACACCACCACTTTTGGTTGACTGCACCAGTTGGCATAAAATTATTTCACTGACTAGAGGATAACCCAGAATGTCAATTTAAAGCATCGGAAATAAAATTGTCCTGGGCAATCTTTGTAGCAAACCATGTGGGAACAAATTTAAATACAGAATATACCCCTCCCAATCCATCTTTAGATTTTGATTCAAAATTTTTACAGGTGAGCCCTGGCCAGGTAGCTCAGTTGGTGAGATAACCATCCCAATACACCAGGGTTGCAGGTTTGATACCGGGTTAGGTCACATACAAGAATCAACCAACGAATACATAAATTAGTGGAACAACAAATCAATGCTTCTCACACACTCTCACTCTCTCTCTCAAAAAAAAATCGTGCAGGTGGAAAAAAAATTTGTTTCAAGATAAATTAATATTTTGTCATCAGAAAGAATTTAACTCATTTTGTTTCCACCTATTTATTTCCATTTGTTTTGAGTGGTCTTCACATTTCCTTCTGTGAACACATAAATCAAAATACACTCAGCATCAAGATATTTGTCATATGCAGCACTTTTTCTTCACATATTTATTTTTTAAATATTTAAACAACTTAACTCCATCATGTCCCCTGCCCTTTTTTAAAACTGACAATTAATTGGTTAAAGTCTCTTTAGTTCTTATTCAGTTAGAAATTTCTGACCCTTGGTTGTAACTTCTGTTTTGCTTTTTTCAGTGAGGTTTTTATGTGTACTATCAGGAGATGTTCTTTTTTTAACCTTCAAATTAAAAAAGGGAGAGTTTTAAATTCCTTTTAAGTCAAAATACAACTCTTCTATTCTAAAGCTTCCTTTAAAAAAATAGAACCAAATCCTCATCGGTAGTAATTAATTTTGACAGTGTAGGCTCAGTAGCAATTCACAAACCTGTACTTTGTGCATCAGCATTCCTTATTATTCTAATTAAAGTGGAACATTGTGCCCTCGCTAATCATTAATGGGTTTTCATTTTGTAAATGACATTTGCAGAAGTTAAAACAGCAAGTTCATGTGAAGTCCACAGGCAACAGTGTTGAAATTAGCATCACCATAGCAACAGTCTTCCATCATTAGCATTCAGGGCAACAGGAGTGTTTTGTTGTGTTTTGTTTTCCAAAAAAAAAAAAAGAAAGAAAATCTTCAAAGGCGAAGCCTAATGAAACTCTTTTAGTAGATATTTATGTTTCTTCTGCTTATGTGTACTGTACTAGATCTCTAAGTCTATATAGAATTTTTAATTCAATGTGTATTGTCTGCTTTCCCAACTTGCATTTTCCTAGTATACTAGCTGAATTGCATGATCTTTCTCCAGCTGTATATGTCTGACCTGCTGAGCTGCATTTAGTCATTGCCAACTCGCCGCTCACCAGTAAGTTTTCCTATGTGGACCAGGACAATCTGTATTCATAAAAATACTTGGTTCAATCTGAAAACGTTAGATGCATTCACGAGTTTTACATTTAATTCATGGGAAATAGATTTATGTTCGTTAGATCCTCTAGCGAACTCATTTAGGAAAAAAATAGAACCATGTTGTAGATATAGGTCAATGATTATTACCATTCATCTGTAGATGAAATTAAAAATTGAGTCAAAAAGAGACCAATATTATCTTAGCTGAGTCTCAAGCAATGGTATCACACTATTATTATGTGTATGTATGTGTGTGTTATTTGCATTTTAATATTCTGAGAAATTTTAACAGTGGTATATCTAGCGTTTATGTTTTTCTTCTCAGTACTAAAATGCAATAAAAAGAGCACCATATTGACCTACCAGCTGCTTTTAAATCACACCAGTAATAGATAAATTATGAAATTCAAATGAAGTTTCATTTCCGTTTACTAAACAAAAATATCATAGCTCCAAACTTGAAGTGTTGCCCCAAGCTTGGATGTAGATAGGTATGCTGCATCTTTTACTTTTCAGCATGAATCATAGTTGTCATCCCTGCTACATGTAAGGACAAGAAGTTATGCATTCCGCTCAGGTGCCTAAAGACAAGCCTATGCTAGCCCATGCTATCAAAACAAAATGGAGCAAAGGACATGGCTTTCAGTTAGGGATGCGTTTGTGCTATTATCAGTGGGTGAACCTCTAGATCACTAAAGTCAGTCACTCAGCCAATAGGCTGTATGTAACCCATTATGTTGTGTGTGTAATATTAAAAGGTAGCAACCCCCAGAAGCCACATACTCCACTACGGGCTCCAGGTCAGTAGGACCATACAACTCATATGTATGCCCTCTCGTCTCCAATGCTACATCCAATCTTTGCCCATTTCATAGTTGGTGACTATCAAAAATCTTTTACTTTAGGTTGTCCATCTGCCATGACCCTATTGAGAGGCAATGCAAGACAATCACATGTCTGTAGTCATAATATGCACTATGTAAGGATAACTCAAAACCATTAGGCAGGGATCTATGACTGACTACTATGAAAACCACCCCTGACCTTCTGGTAACAGCACCTACTATCTTTCTTTTTCTCTTACATAATGGAAAGATTTCAAAATTAGCTTTTTATTCCAACAGATCTTACAAAGCCAAGAACTAAATAGAATTCCAATGGTAATAACTCCCAAACATTATATTTTTCTTTTCAACATTCTGATGTTTTCTCTTATGCATATAAGTTCAAAGAAGATTCATGCTACAGATTTCCAAAAAACCACATAAACAGAAGGTTCTCACACTCACTAGTAATCACTTGTTCTGTCACTCTGAGGATGGTGTCCTTTGGATTGCATCTCTACCATTTGCTCTTTTTCAACCCTTCTTTTCAGGTATATAGAGCATCAGACAAGACTTAGTTTATCATTGCATGAAGAATGTGAACTATAAACTGAGACAGGTTGTCCAGTTACAGATGTAATATATACTAGTAATCAGAGACTTTAAATTTCAGGGGCTTTTTTTTCAGTTTTCTATCAATCAGTTTTCCTGGCTGAAATATTAGTATTTGCAAGAGACTATGCTTCCTATAGATACAATTATATCACGAGCAGGAAAGTACAGACTTTAGAAAAAAATAATTTTCTTGAAAGTTGATTACTCTACAAATGTCTAAATGTTAAGACATAGGAACTCAGCCCAGCCAGTGTGGCTCGATAGCTGAATGTCAACCTCTGAATGAGGAGGTCATGGTTCGATTCCTGATCAAGACACATGTCCTCAGTGGGGGCATGTAGGAGGCAGCCAATCCATGATCCTCTCTCATCATTAATGTTTCGATCTCTCTGTCCCTCTCTCAACTCCTCTCTGAAATCAATTTTAAAAATAATTTTTCAAAAGACATAGGAACACAAATGATTATGAATAATTAAAGGTTTAGAAAAGTCCAACTTGACCTCCAGTACTCTAAGGTTTAATCCAATTTAGAGCCATTGCAGTCCAAAAAACCTAAAGGATAATGAAAGCCTGGGACTCTGGGGCCAATATAAAAGTTCTTCCAATTGAATGAGATGTGAAAGCATATAAGACTTAGCACCAGGAATACTATGAATAAAATTTATGTAAGCAATGATTGCAGTTATTAGCCCTGTTATTTGTTCTCACTTGCCCAACTGTAGTTCTCTCACTTAGCTCAAAATAGCTCTTTGTAACATTAGGTCTGCCTTTAGATGGGGTTTAGAAAGATGCCCATAAAATAGTTCTGTTCTGGAAATCAGAGTCTCTTGACCCACTGTAAAGGGAGCAGAAACAGAGTTTCCTCAGGGGAATCATTCAGCAGTATACTACAGGTCTTCATAAAAATCTTTGTGACAAAATTGTCTTTACTAAACTCACCATCCATTGGGTTAAAAAATAAGTTGCCATTAGCTTTTTGAAGGTGGAAAAAAAAGTTGAGCCATCTGAGTGATACTTGCAGTAGTTTTTCACAACCAAGAGCCCTCAAGCTCTCAGTTTTATTTTTAGATGCCAACTTATGGATTGTTACAGAATTTATAGAATATGGTTTAAAGAACTATTCAGTTGTAGGGCAATCATTCAGTTTATTCCCATGGTGTAGCTAAACTAAACCATTCCAGATCAACAAGAATCTATTCTCTTCAAATTCAGGAAGGAGATTTGCCATCGTAGATAATCTATGTTCGATGTTTAACACCTCAGGAAGATTTTCTTAATAGCTTCTTCTGATCTTAAATCTTTGGTGAGTTCTCAGGGACATATTGAAGAGTTAGTTACCAAACTTTTTACTGTCTCACATTGTGAAAGGTCACTTTTTGGATTGTTTTTCTTAGACCCAGAGTACATGCTCTATGCTTGACACTTTGGCTTTTACTTTCAAGCTTTAGGTAAGGCAAAGGAATCTATTACACCCTCAAAGTTAAGTTTCTATTTTATGCTTATTTTCAGCATCCATAATTCAGAGTTTCCTGTTCTCTGGCTGCTATATAGGTATCTATTTTAGCAGATTTGGCCCTAAACTAGAGCAGCCAACAAATTAGAATCAATTGCATATGTCACCAATACATAATACCAATTTCCCCACCCTGAAAGTATATTCAAAGCAAACTTATACTGTCTCTTACAAACACAAATACCCAATTCTGAGTACACTCTTTTGAAACACACATGCATACTGGACACTTTAAGAGCATTTCCTAGATCATCACAGTTCAGTCAACACTCAGCAGAAGAATTTTACATTTGAATTCCATTTAAGGAAATATATTGAGTGTACTATAAACAGATTGTTCTTACTCTTCTTCAGTGGTCACTTTCTGCTATGATCATTCAAGAATTCAGGTCTACTCCAAGGATCCTAGGATTACTCTAGGCCTAAAGCTTTGTCTTTAATTTATCTCTGATAGCATACCTTCATAATGTGTCATCAGTCTGGTATCTATAGTCAGCTAATGAGACTGCAGAAATGGGTATACTCAAGTGTGAAGACAAAATGTAAAAGAAAGAATCTTAGAGATAATCCTCCACAAAGCCCTCATCTTACAGGTAAGAAAACGAGTCCAAAATGGTAAAATTTTTGTAGCTTAACTGGCCTAGAAAACCAGATCTTATGATATCTGGTCCTTAGGTCCTTCTGGAAGCTATAGTTGTTGGAGTAAAAGGCATATGCAAGTAGGGAATTTACAGGTAGTCCCAGGTGTTTCTATAGCACTTCATAAAACACATCTGTTATCCCATTTGATTCTTGCAGTGTCCTATGGAGGGTTTGAGTAGCATGTATAGTTATCCTCATTTTTACAGATGTGCAAAGTGAGACTCTGAGATGTTTTGATTTACCTAAGATCACCTACCATGGAGTAAAAGGTGGGATCTAGGTCATTTTTCTCTAAGTTGAGGCCTTATTCTCTTGTACTATATTGTCAATTTATTCCTGTTGGTAAGCAACACAAAAGCCAGCCATTTTACTTTTTAGCTAAACTTCGGAAAATATTATGTTCTTTCTTTAGCTTGCTATTTTAGCCATTTGTTTGAGGGTTAGAGCTGTGTTTTATGCAGGTACTTTACTGAAATGACTATTTGATATCCAACCCACACTGCCACCAACACCCCACCCCCAACCTGCCCCGTATCTCAGGATACTCTAAACAGTTCTATACTTCATACACCTTAAAAGCAGCAAGCCTGAGGACATTTTTGATCTTATAATACAAAAATAAGTGTGTAAGATGGCTATGGAAAACAACCAGCAGGTGAGGCTGTGACACTATAATTTTAACCCAAGTTTCATTGCCACATTAAAGTATCTTAGCTCAATAAATGGATCAGAAAATATGGGGTCACTTTTCCTAATTGCTGTCAAAACAACAACAAAAAATCAGTAGGCAGTACTATTTAAGACATGTGTTGTGTTGAATGAATTCTTTCTAAGAACATTTTCAAAATAAGTTGCTTAAATCAGATTTTTTTTTTACCTAAAGAATAGCGCATTGAAAATGAGACTGCAGAAATAGGTATACTCAAGTGTGAAGACATAAAATCTTAAAATGTAAGAGGAAGAAAGAATCTTAGAGATAATCCACTACAAACTCTTAATCTTACAGGTAAGAAAACAAGTCCAAAAAGGGAAAATAATTTTGGTAAACTGGCCTAGAAAATCAGATCTGATGATACCTGTCCCAAGCTCCTTCTGCAAGCCATGGTTGTTGAAGTAGAAGGCATATTCAAGTAGAGAATTTACAAGTAGTCCTAGAAAGTATACAAAAAGTGATAAATGTTCAGCTCTATGCAATCATCACAAAATGAATACACCCATGTTTACCACCTAGAACAATAAATAAAGCATTACCAGTATTCCCAAAAGGAGGCCCTATCTATCTATCTATCTATCTATCTATCTATCTATCTTCCTACCTAGCTACCTATGTATCCATCAACATTAGACCCTACCTACCTGACTGGGAGAGAGATAATAGAAGTAAATATGATAAATATGATAACATTCACAATTGGTGAATTTAGATGCATAGTTTAGGAATGTTCTTTTAACTTTTTAGTATGTCTGAAAATTTCTAAATAAAAAAGGTGGGAAGAAAGATAAAACATTACTTCCTCAGAAAGCCATGTCCTCTGCCAATCACTACTCCTCCCTTATCCTAATGAGTTTTGGGGATTTTTGTTTATTTACTGTTCAAGGTTTTATATCATAAAGGAATCTCAGATTCCTCTAAATTTTTGTAGGAAATTGACATTACTTTTTATTAAGATCCTACAGATAAGGTGCTTTGGACAGAAGCATCATGAATGAAAAATTATTCATAGGAACACCTTTCTAAGAGTATTATTTTCATTAGTTCAACAAACATTTATAGCCATTTTACTAGGCAAGTAGAGACCAAAAAAAATGCATAAAACTATTCATGTACCCTTTGTTCTTTGTCTAATAATATATGCACAAGAATAAAATCCTATCTAATAAAAGAGTGATATGCAAATTAACTATCACTCTGCTACACCCACAAACCATGCCCACAAGCCACGCCTACTGCCCCATCAGGAGTAGGTATGCAAATTAACCCCAACCAAGATGGCTGCAGCCACGGAGTGAGCAGGAGGGAGGCTTGGGTTTTCCTGGTGATGGAGGAAGCCAAGTTTTCCACACACCCTAGCAGGCCCAAGCCTCCACTCAAGGCTATAAAGTTTCAATTATAAAAGATAAATAAATCTCAACAAAAAATGGCAGCAGCCACAGAGCTGGAGAGAACAGGAGACTAGGGTTGCCCCTGGTGATGGAGGAAGCCAAGCTTCTACAGCCCTGGTCTGTCTTGGCCTCCACTTAAGGCTACAAAGTTTTAATTATAGAAGTTAAATATATCCCAACAGAAATGGCTGCGGTAATGGAGCAAGCAGGAGGCTTGGCTCTGCTCCAGGCTACAAAGTTTAAATTGTAGAAGATAAATAAATCCCAGATATCAGGGCCTCTGCTTGGGTTGCTGGGGGGCATGGACAGTCTGCAAACCACCACAGGCCCCTTGCCCAGGCCGCCCCACATCCCAAGGGAACCTCCACCCTGATCTGGGACACCCTTCAGGGCAAACTAGCAGGCCCCCACCCATGCACCAGGCCTCTAACCTATCTAATAAAAGAGTAATTTGCAGTTGACCATCACTCCAACACACAAGATGGCTGCCCCCATGTGATCAAAGATCCTGCCCCCATGTGGACACAAGATGGCCACCACAAGATGGCCAGCAGGAGAAGGCAGTTGGGAGGGACCAGGCCTGCAAGAGAGGGCAGTTGGGGGTGATCAGGCCTGCAGGGGAGGACAGTTAGGGGCAAACAGGTTGGCAGGGGAGCAATTAGGCATCAATCAGGCTGGCAGAGGAGTGGTTAGGGGATGATCAGGCTGGCAGGCAGAAGTGGTTAGAGGCAATCAGGAAGGCAGGCAAGCGAACAGTTGGGAGCCAGCAGTCTTGGATTGTGAGAGAGATGTCCAACTGGATGGGCAGTGGGACATCCCTCGAGGAGTCCAGATTGAAGAGGGTGCAGGCTGGGCTGAGGGACACCCCCCATGCACAAATTTCGTGCACTGGGCCTCTAGTAGTATAATAAAAATACATGAACATAGATGCATGGAACAGACTGATGAGTCTCAGAGGGAAGGCAGAGATGGGGCAGTGGGGAGAGATTAAAGAACTTATATGCATATACTGCATATATGCATAACCCATGGACACAGACAATAGTGTGGTGAAGGCAGGGAAGAAGTGGGAGAAAAGGTCAATGGGGGGAAGGGGAAACATCTGTACTTTCAACAATCAAGATAAATTTTAAAAATATGTGAACTTTAATCAAACCATTTTCATATTGTATTTATTTGATACACATCATTCTATGTATTTGGATAGTCAAAATGTGTCTAAGCTAATTTTGAGCTATTTTCAGGATAATAAGGCATTTTCTCATTACTACCCACAGGCATTACCTGTTTATCTGTACTTAAATGGAAATTTTAAGAAATTATCATGAAAGAAAATAATAAAATAAATGACTATATTTTACATAAAAATGTGTTAATATTTTTATAAAATTTGCTAAACTAAAAAATCATTTATTAAATTTTCTAGGTTAAATGTATATTACATATATTGCCTCATTTAATCTTAAAAAACACTATAAAATATGTAGGATAGGTTGCATTGTTCCCATTTTATAGTCAACAACACTGATGTTTAAAGAGATTATGTAATTGTTTTAATCTGTTTGGGCCACTGTAACAAGATGCCACATAGTAGGTAGTTGATAAACAACAGAAACTTAATGCTCATAAGTTTTGGAGTTTGGAAGTCGGAGATCAGGGCATTCACAAGGTCCTATAAGGGTCCTCTTCTGAGTGGAAAACTTCTGTCTGTGTTCTCACAAGAGGAATAAATGGGAGCTTTGAGGGATCTTTTATAAGAGCACTAATCCCATTCATGATGGCTCCATTCTTACATCCTAATCACTTCCCAAAGGCCCCACCTACTAATACCATCACTTTTTGGGGTTAGGATTTCAACAAATGAATTTTAAGGAAAAAGATTCAGGCCATAGGATTGATTTTCCCCCCCAACATCACAATGTTAGGGTCTAGGTTCAAACCAGCATTTTCTAACTCAAATCTGGAACTCTTCTTATTCCATGTAAGATACTCAAAAGGTGTGTAGAAGAAACAGCTGAGTGGACTCAGGCCTGGTCTTCAAACTTGCACATATTTTTCTTTTCCTTTTTTAAAGTGTTCTGTTAAGCAAATTAATAAATGAAACATAACTTTAAAGCTTCTATTTATTTTCTTTTTAAATTTAATATGGAACTGACAAAAATTAAAATTATTGTCTATTTAAAACTGTCAAAACAACCAAATCAATACTTTATCTGTATTGTCAATTATAATAAACATTTAATTATAATTTTGTATCAAAATGTTAAAATTGTGTGACCTTATGTTTCTTTAAGAAAGATTAAAAAAAGTTGAAAGAGAATATGTTAGTTATATATCCAAACAGCCTAAAAATAAGATTTTAGAATTTTCTATTATTTAGTTACTAGTGACCAGGTGCATGAAATTCATGCATATTAAAAGGCAATTAATTAGCGGGAATATTTTAATAATGCTATTTGCCCTTTCTCTATAATAGAAGTGTCAGAGATGAAAGAAAATTAGTAAAATGCATATGAAAATCTTCCTCCTGTCAGTCTAGAACATGCTATGGGAACCAGAGTCAAGTCCCCAGCTGCCCATGTGCACCTCAAAATCTGGCGAGACCCAGACCTGGCCAGCCCCACCTGTCAAGCCCTGTCTAGTGAGGGGCATGGCCTCAGGTTCCCCAACCAGGGCCGAGGCAGGGGGCCCCCATCAAGCCCCACCAGGCAGGGGATGGGAAGCGTGGCCTGAAGTCCCCCATCAAGCCCTGCTGGGTGAAGGATGCAGGCTGAGGTCCCCTGTCAAGCTCTGCCAGGTGGGGGACATAGCCTGAGGTCCCCTGTCAAGTTCAGCTGGGCAGAGGGCTCAGCCTGACGTCCCCACCCTGACACTGGGGCAGGGGCATGGCCTGAGGTCTTCTATCAAACCCCATCAGACGGGGATGCAGCCTCAGGTCCCCTAGCCCAGTGCCATGCAGCCTCAGGTCCCTGATGATTGCTCTTTAAGGCTCATTACGGGAACTCAGCCTCTGCTGTGGGCACAGCCATCTTGTCTTATGGAATCTCTGCCTCCACTGTGGACACAGCCATCTTTGTTATGGCGTGATGGTCAATTTGCATATTCCCTCTTTATTAGATAGGATTTCTTATAAATCTTAAACTAGTTGAATAAATAAAAGCAGCAGAAATTTGATCATTCTGATAGGAATCTTTCCTCCAAAGTTGGCAGGTGTTAGTTATTCTTAGCATTTTGAACAAGATTCTATGTAATGAAATCACTTGTTGTTTCTGATAAAATGAGCAAAGCACACAAAATCTCTTGGTTTGTCTCAGTGTCTGTAGCAAAGGACTGAGGACATTATTCAGTTTCTTTGTCCTTTCCAGACAAAAGCCACCTCTATATGGCTCTATAAGTCTTCAAGGGTATAACCATTATCTCAATGGGATTGTATTTGGTTATATGATAAATTGTTGACAGTCCATCTACATTACTTCCTTTAACTAACATAAAATTCACTCAGTTGACCAGCTTTATCTTATAAGTAGTGAAAAAAGGGCTCTCTTACTCCTGGATACACCATGATATCAAGCCTTTGAAACAAATTGAAGATACCAGTCAACCTACTTGCCCTTATTACATGATACCCACAGACTTCACTGGTGAAGTCCTTGTATAAGGTATTTGGAATTTTTTACTTTGAGAGAAATAAAAACATTCTTGTGTTCTTTTGATGTTCTATTGCCCAACTGGTATCCAGGTTCAAACTATTACACAGTATCTCCTTACTGTCCCATTACCTTTTGAATCTTGCTCCACTCTCTTTTTTCTTCATATATACATGAAAATTCGTGCAAGAGTACACCTTCCTCCCCCGGCTGCTGGCACTGGCTTCCCTTGAGCACCCAGGCAGCTTCCCTCCTCCAGCCATGTGCAGCCATGCAGGACTCTGACCAGCTTCCCTCTGGCCCCAGCTTTGTCAGGAAGGATATCTGGGTTGAAGTCTGGAAGATATCTGGTCTAATTAATATATCACCCTTTTATTATTACAGATATATATGCATATATATGTGTGTGTGTGTGTGTGCATATATATATTGATTTCATAGAGGAAGGGAGAAGGGGAGAGAGATGGAAACATCAATGATGAAAGAGAATCATTGATTGGCTGCCTCCTGAATACTTCCCTCTTGGGATTGAGCCCATAATCTGTGCATGTACCCTGAACAGGAATCACACTGTGACCTGGTTCATAGGTTGATGCTCAACCACTGAGCCATGCCAGCTGGGCCACTCTCTCTTTTTTTAAAATTTAATAAATCTTTATTGTTCAGAGTATTACATTTGTTTCTCTTCTTCCCCCTCCACCTGGCTTCCACCCCTCCCTCTGCCCTTACCTTCCACCGCATTGTCCTCATCCATAAGGTGTATGATTTTTGTCAAATCTTTCCCTGTACCCCCCCACCCCTTTCCCCCTGAGAATTGTCAGTCCACTCCCTTTCTATGCCCCTGATTCTATTATATTCACCAGTTTATTCTGTTCATTAGATTTTTTATTCACTTGATTTTTAGATTTAGTTGTTGATAGATATGTATTTGTTGTTGATAATTTTTATCTTTACCTTTTTCTTCTTCTTCCTCTTCTTAAAGAGTACCTTTCAGCATTTCATATAATACTGGTTTGGTATTGATTAACACCTTTAGTTTTTTCTTATCTGGGAAGCTCTTTATCTGACCTTCAGTTCTGAATGTTAGCTTTGTTGAATAGAGTAATCTTGGTTGTAGGTTTTTGCTAATCATCAATTTGAATATTTCTTGCCACTCTCATCTGCACTGCATAGTTTCTGTTGAGAAATCAGCTGACAATCGTATGGGTGCTTTTTGGTAGGTAATTAACTGTTTTTCTCTTGCTGCTTTTAATATTCTCTCTCTGTATTTTGCTCTTGGTATTTTAATTATGATGTGTCTTGGTGTGGTCCTTTTTGGATTCCTTTTGTTTGGGGTTCTGTGCACTTCCTGTATTTGTAAGTCTATTTCTTTTACCAGGTGGGGGGACTTTTCAGTCAATATTTCTTTAAATAGATTTTCAGTATCTTGCTCTCTCTCTTCTTCTGGTACCCCCACAATTCTGATATTGGTACGCTTGAAGTTGTCCCAGAGACTTCTTACACTATCTTCATATTTTTGGATTCCTTTTGCTTTTTGCTTTTCCAGTTGAGTGTTTTCTGCTTCTTTGTATTTCAAATATTTGACATGATTCTTGCCTTCCTCTAGTCTGCTGTTAGGTCTCTGTGTAATATTTTTTATTTCAGTCGGTGTATGTTTAATTTCTAGTTGGTCTTTTTTCATCTCTAGTTGATCCTTTTTTATCTCCTGTTGGGTCTCGCTAAATTTATCTATCTTTTCTAGGAAATTCTTGAAAAACCTTATAACCGTGGTTTTGAACTCTATCTCCAGTCAATTTGTTTTCCTCCATTTCTTTTATTTGTGATCTATTCCTTTGTTTCCACATTTTCACTACACCGGGAGAATTTCTGTGCTGGAGTCAGCCTTATGATACAAGACTTGCAAAATTGCAAAAGCCTCTCTTTTCCGCTTGGATGGAATTGAGTCTCAGGGCTAAGCAGAGACAACCTTGGTTTCCAGCCAACCCCACCCTACATGGCCCCTGGGTCTCCAGTATCCCTCGGTAATCGCTGCAGCCCTCTCTGTGTACATGTGCATGCCTCCAGACCTCTGTCTTTCCAGTTCCCGTGCATTCCAGGGACTCATATGAGTCTGGGTCCCCAGGGTTTCGCCCGAAACTGGGGCTCAGTGCAGTCAGAAGTGGATTTCATCACAGTTAGGAGGTTCTGTCTCCCTCCTGCTAGAGAAAGCCAGCGTCACAATCAGCAGTCTATCTCTACACACAGTAGTGTGTGCATCCCCAGACATTTGCCTTTTCACGGCTCCCCTGAATTTCCGTGCACTCCTCCCCCTTCCAACAGTCCAGACTACCCCATATGAGTCTCACCAGGAAACGGGGTTCAGTGCAGTTGGATCTGAAGTTCAGTGCAGTCAGGAGTTTCAGTTTCCCTCCCACAAGAGGAATCCAGCCAGGCACTCTGTGGGCCATCCTCTTCATGTGCATGTTCCCATACCTTAGCTTTTTACAGCTCCTCTGAGTCTCCATGATCTCCTCTCTTTCCTTCTAGTTGTAGAATTTCCACTCAGCCAACTTTCCTGTAGTTCTGGATGATGTCCATTCTGTCTTTTAGCTGTAGTTTTGAAATTTTTGTGCGAGGCAGCAGTTTAGATGTTCACCTATACCACGATCTTGGTGTCTCTGGGCCACTCTCTGTTTTCTTTTCTTCCATTTCTACCATTTTCCCAAGTTCTCTAAAGGAATCCCTTTTTCTTCCTTCATTCAAGGGTAAAGTTGTCACACTCTTTTTTGAACAACTAGAATCCTGACTCTCATTATCATTTTAAAAACTACCTGATTCAGATATTTAACTATTAGGAGGAGTCCTTAGTCAGTGTCTTTGATTGGAGTATTTGAAGGAGTCTTTAATTGGAGATTTTAAGGTGTTGGAAAAAAATCATTGAGACTAGCTAAATTTGTGTTGTACAAATAAGAATTATTTACTCTTTGCTGTATACACTTAACTGAAGCCTGATTAGATATAAATACATATAACTAAAAAGTTAAACATATAAATAATAAATGCCTGTATGCCTAATGCATACCAACACATTCTAATACTTTAAATTCCTTCATAATAAGAACCGGACAAGTCAGAAAGAGTGTTTTATCCTGATCCTGCCTAGATTACACAATTTCCCCAACACTCAGGTTTTAAAAATATATATTTTGCTGATTTCAGAGAGGAAGGGAGAGGGGGAGATAAAAAACATCAAAGATGAGCCTGGCCAGTGTGGCTCAGTGGTTGAGCATCAATCTATGAACCTGGAGATCACAGTTTGATTCCCAGGGCACACGCCTGGGTTTCGGCTCAATCCCCAGTAGGGGACATTCAAGAGGGAGCCGATCAATGATTCTCTCTCATCATTGATGTTTCTCTCTCCCTCTCCTTTTCTCTTCCTCTCTGAAATCAATAAAAACATTTAAACACACACACACACACACACACACACATATCTAAGATGAGAGAGAATTATTGGTCAGCTGTCTCCTGCATGCGCCCTACTGGGGATCGAGCCCACAACTGGGGCATGTGCCCTGACTGGGAATTGAATCAGCCACTGATGCTCAACCACTGAGCCACAGCAGCCAAGCACACACCAGTTTTTATTGATCCTCTTCATTGTGCTTTATTCCAACTGAGCTTTTAATATTCTTTGATGAGAAATTTTGGTCTTTCTGTCTGCAATTGCTCTAAGTGCAGATTTGAAATAAGGATTCCTCATCAGCTTGCTAAGGCATGGTGCTTCCAATTTCTTAGACTAAGTGCCTCCTGCCAGTTACTTATCATCTAGAATGTTCTCTCTCTGCCTCTCCCTCTCCCTTTTTCTTCCCTCTTCTCTCTTCCTCCCCTCTCCCTGCTCTCTTCTCCCTCTTCTCAGCTGTCCTTCTCCCTATCTTTCCTCCTTACCTTCTGTATTCTACCTTGCATTGTGAGAGTGGAAAGATTCTATTCTCGATTCCTTTTGGCAGACAGAGACGTTTTCAGATTAGAGTCTAATAGGAAGAAAAGCCATTCCATTACACAGATGGACAGATGTCCTAACATCATGATAACCCTTATGCTGAACTTCTTTTTTATGTGCAATCTGTAAGGGCTGTACTCAGATATAGTAGGCCTACCATAAGTATTGGTTGTTATAATACCCAGGCTTCCTAACCTCTTGTTTGTGCTAAACTGTAATATTCAAACAAAAGCATTACAATACAAATTGAACAAAGAGAGGCTCTGATTGAACACAAAGAAACAGTGCTTCTCAAATTTTAATGAGCATATGAATCACCTGAGAACCTTGTTAAAATTCAGACTCTGACTCAGTAAGTCTAGAGTGCGACCTGAGATTCTGCATTCCTAACAACCTTTCAGAGATACTGCTGCTGTTGCTGCTCTGTGGATGACACTTTGGACAGCAAGGCAGTTGATTATTTTCTATTTGCCCAATTACTTGTTCCATGATAATGCTCCAAACAGATTGCTGACTTTACAACAATTTAAAGCACCAAGTAAAGATTGCCAGGTGTTGCCCAGCCTGCATGGCTCAGTGGTTGAGCATTGACCTTTGAACCAGGAGGTCACAGTTCAATTCCCAGTCAGGGCACATGCCCAGGTTGCTGGCTCCATCCCCAGTTGGGGGGCAGCTGATCAGTGATTCTCTATCACCATTGATGTTTCTGTCTCTCTCTCTCCTTCTCCCTTCCACTCTAAAATCAATATAAATATATTTTTAAAAATCATTCTTAAAAGATTGTCAGGTGTCTCATTTTGTATCCTACTATCTTGAGTCCTAGTTCTTTGATAACCTTTCCAGGTGTGCATATCTATTGTCCTTTTTAATGGGCTCCAATGAAATGATGCTATATGAGTACAGTGGTACCTCGAGATACGAGTGCCCTAATATACGAGATTTTTGAGATACGAGCCATCGAGCGAGCGATTTTTGCTTTGAAATATGAGCAACATTTGAGATAGGAGTAATCGCGTGGATCGGCCGGCTGCACACGCCCCACCAATTTACCGCGACTCAAGTGTCTCAGTTTCCCACACCTCAAGGTTACGGAACGAATTAAACTCGTATCTCGAGGTACCACTGTACATGTATAGGGATAAATGACTTTTAATAATAATTCAGATTTTGTGTAGAATTGATGCTTCTACTTGCTTTTGAAAGAATTTGCAATGGCTTAAATATAAGAGCACAAGATAAACCAGTGACAGGAAAACCTGGGTGCATCTAACACCTTAGCTTCTCAGGACTAGAAGATAACCTCTGGTCCTTGGTAGCAAGCTGCTGGGAATAATGGTGCTCAAAGCTGTGTTTTCCCTATCACAAAAACAACATCCTATGTAATAAAAGGCTAATGAGCAAATAGATCGAATGATGGAACAACTGGAACAACCACTGTGATGTGCACTGACCACCGGGGAATGTGTGTAGAACATGGCAGGCACTGGCCACGGTGGGATGGTGGAGCCGGTGAGCAGGGGCTCCAGACCAAGGCGGAGTGCTGGTTGCTGTCATCAGAGCAAGCCTCTGGTGGTTACTGAAAATTTTTTGCTCTCGCGCACTCACACTGGCTGCCTGCATCAGCCCTGCTTGCACCAGCAGGCAGTGCCCACCATTAGTGGGTGCGAGCAGTGGCTGCCGGCCCTTGTAGCCCCTCATGGCTTCTCCACCTCCCCCTGCTTTTGAGGGGTGATCAGTGCAGCAGCCACCGCTGCAACTGCTGACAGTGCCAGCCCTGCTCAGACCCGTTGCTAGTGTCGGCCCCAGTCGCTCTGCGCCATTAATGAGTGCAAATAGCAACAGCAGGAGTGGGCTGCGGGCAGACAGGGGATCTGGGGCCACAGCAGGTGGGGCCAGACAGGGGCATGGAGGATGGGCCAAGACCCAACCCTGTGCCTACCACAGCCTTGCAGCTCACAGTTCCTTTCAAGGTGCATGAATTCATGTACTGGGCCCCTAGTCAAAATATAAAAAGCATTTTACTTCTGGCATGAGTGATAAAGATGCAGAACTGAGCCCTAGCTGATTTGACTTAGTAGATAGAGTGTCAGCCTGTGGACTGAAGGGCCCTGGGTTCAATTCTGGTCAAGGGCACATGCCTGGATTGCGGGCTCGATCCCCAGTAGGGGGCATGCAGGAGGCAGCCAATCAATGATTCTCTTTCATTGATGTTTCTATCTCTCCCTTTCCCTCTCCTTTCCTCTCTGAAATCAATAAAAATAAAAATATTTTTTAAAAAGATGAAGAACTGAGAAGCAGTAGAAAAAATTTAGCTTATGCTTTTAAAGGCTAATTTTATATAAATGTTCTTATCCAGCTGTTCTTGGTAGGTCCAGCTGCTAGTTGAACAGGACAGGTGGTAATCCCTGTTCTGTGAGTGCCTCATTATCACCCAGAAGCTTTGATCTGGCTAGTACATAATCAGGTTCTGAATTTTAATATCTTTCCCATTTTCATTTCACTTGTTTTACCTAAATTTATTTTCCAAAATTTCAATATGATTTTATTTTTTAATAAGATTATTTTTGATCATTTATTTATTTTGACATAACTAGGTTCATGATTTGCCAGCTGGAGTTTATTATGCTCCTGAATCATAAGGTGTTTTTTTCTTTCCTCTTTATCTCCTTCCAAGATCCAAATTGCAAAACTTAGTGATAAAGTTTTAATTTGGGAAACACAAAAGACTGAAAGCACTTTAGAGGAGAGCACTAATGGAAATCAATATCTAAATCCTTGTTTTAAGGCTGAGTCCCATAGTTTATGCTTCTTTTCTAGTCTCTTTGGAGTTGTAATATGCGTAAGTTAATACTAAGAAACAAACCAAAAAAAATAGTCCCAAATGTGAAAATTAACTCCCTCCAACCAGTCATGTATTCTGTAGTGTATATGGTGATCATTGATTAGAAAGGTAGCTATTGAGATATTTTCCAATATTTTCTCTATTTGTTATATTATTTAGTTTGTATAACTATACTAGTATCCCAGTGCACAGATGCATGCGCATTGAAAGGAAATTAGAAGAAATATTTTTATATCGCTATTCACATCTTGCTAATGAAAAGAAAATAGGATTCCACCAAGTCTCCTATCTACCTACTCCAGGACTTCTGTGAGGATCAAATAAGATGAGGCACTGGAAAACACTTCACAAACATTTGATTTAAGGGTAAAATATTTGTACCTGGCTATAAAGCAAGTTGAGTTCTTGGGCTTAAGAAACGCCAAGGAGGCTAGTCACTAGGGAGTGGAAGCAGGGCATTGCTACGTGACATCAACCTGGTGCCCACAGCAACCATTTCCAGGCTGAGCTGGTCTGTGGGGCACATTTTGCACCATGGGGTCTTGGCAGCATTGGCTGCAATTTGGTGGGGTGTCACTCTAGGATGGAGGGGAGGGGGGAAGGGGCATGGTAAGTGTCCCTCTTGGGGGAATCCTAGTGTTGATTTGTCAGTGCCAGGTCCATGATGAAATTTATTTTTAAATGGCCAGTGTGCATCATAGCAGCTCCTGCATTGAGCATCTGCTCCCTGGTGGTCAGTACATGTAATAGCTACCGGTCATACAGATGGACACTTAGCTTTATATAGAGAGAGAGAGACTAGAGGCCTGGTGCATGAAAATCCATGTACTGGAGGGGGTGTCCCTCAGCCCGGCATGCCCCCTCTCACAGTCCAGAAGCCCTCAGGGGCAGAAGGTGACCCAGCAATCAAAGGAAGGTGATACCCCATCACACCTCTGCTGCTGCCACTGCCGGTAGTGCAAGCCCAGCCAGCCCTGGTTACCTGAGCCTCAGGTGGCCCTGGGTGGCTGGGCAGCCACCATCCAAGGCTTGCCTGAGCTTCAGGCTGACTCTGGGTGGCTGAGGGGACTGAGGGCAGGGCAGTCAATTAGCATATTCCCTCTTTATTGGCTGTGGGCGCCAGCACCTTTGCTACAGTGTGAGGGTCATTTAGCATATTCCCTCTTTATTAGATAGGATATGTTCATTATATAATATAAATACATATATATTCCTAAAAATCTCTTACAGACTGTGCTTCTAATATTGAAAAAGTAGCTGAAATTTTTTTCTCTTCACTCACGAGCATCTATGTGGTTAAGAATTTGCTTCTTTCCCACAAGTCGTAAATATCTCAAGTTGGCATAACTAACTGCCTTATGCCCTAGAGAAGAGCTTCAAAATAGGAGGGATTAAGTATGTGGGGGGAAGAGGGCATGGTAAGTAAAAGACCAAGTACCCTAAACACACCAAGGCATCTAGAGGAAAAGTTTCTGTTATTCCAATTGGTATGCTCTAAGAGCATTAGATTTGTTTGTGAGGGAAAAACAATTTATAATAAAGTTTTTAAAATTATAACAATAGTTTAATTCATAGTAGCTTTGCCCACTTCCTTGTTATCTCAGAATAGCACCTCCAGAGACAATGGAATGGTCCTAACAGTACAAATATGATTATAGTAGATCATTAACTAGGGGGAAAGGGGTTGATCTACTTCTCCTTGCCTCTACTTTTCTATCCTTGGTGACATTGGTTATAATTCAAGATTCTGAATGTAATAAATGAACAATTTCCTGAAGAAGCATCTTTACCCACAGCAAAAAGAAATGTGCTATCCAAGACTAATAAAGTTATTTTTTGAGTTCCAATGAAGAGCAAATGCAAATGGTAAAAATAATTCCATTATTTATCAGCAGTAAATCCAACATTTTTTTTTTTGTAAAACAGTTTTCACAGAAGCTGTACTTATTTTAGTTTTTCTTAAACCTTGCTGCAAAGTTTCAGTTCTTTCTAATATATAATCAAGGGAATTTTGTGTCGGGAAGAAAACTTCTCATCTTTGTAAAGGACAGTTAGAGGAGAGGCAGGGAAAAACAAGAAAGACTGCACATGAGAATTAAGTGTAAAGTTATGAACTGAATGAATTTAACCATTATTTTTAAAAGTTTTATCTGAAAAAGGTGTTTTTTAAATCATGTGGAGTCTTTATCTACAACTTTAGAATCTTTCCAAATTTAAAAATAACATGCATTATTCTGAAAATGAAGGCAGATTCATATAATATCCATAAATAACCTTGAATAAAATATATGCATTAATTTTTCTTCTTAAATTTCATAACTCATGTTGTTTTAACTTTTCTAACTAAAAGAAACCAACAAACTTTAATAATGATGAATTTAAAATAAAAATTTAAGTGGAATTTCTTAGTGAAAGAGTTAATAGAGCTTGGTTAGGTTATGCCTAAACTTCATTTTTTATATAAAAATTAACAAAAGCACAACAATTAAAATTCAACTCAAAAAATCCTTCAGAAGGATAAAAATAGTTATTGAAAACATAAGATGGACTTTGTGTTTATATGTATTGTTTCAACCTGGCAAATTTAAATCTAAGATATGAATTCAGATATTATAGTGTCTGAATAGTGAGGAAAGCCCAAAATATGTCCAACCCTACTTGCCCCACTGAATTAAATTTTATATTTTTAAAATTACATTTTAAAGACCAGGAGATTTTTTTCCCTGAGGTTAGCTCTGTGAAGCAAATGCTATCTACTTATTGAAACAATAATTGTAAAAGTTTTGTATTGTCACAAAAACTCACTTTTAATTTGGTCCTCATAACTGCTCTGACTTGGTCTACTTTTACCTTAGTCCTCATTTATTCTTCTGATATGAGAGTAATCCTAAGAACCATGAATATTCTGTAGAGAATGAGAAAACATGTGGGCTAATTTTGCAAATAGCTTTTCTGTAAAGAGAAAATGAAAATATCACGCAGATAAAGAACATATTGTCTTGACCTCATCTAAAAATGTTAGTGTTGTCAAAAGACTCATTACATCTTCTTCCGCAACACAAAGTCTAGCCATGAGACGATTATGCTCGCAACATGCCTGGTAGTCCAATTGGTTAAACAGTTGATATATGGAGGTATTTCTAGCAATACTTCTGCTCCAACCCAGATACTTTATTGACACTTCCCAGCACATGGGCCTGCATGTGAGGGAAGAATAGAGGAAGAGAAAGGGTTGGTGAAAGCAAAGGATCCTTGGTGACAGGATCTTGAGAAATAAAACAAACATACGTACAAACAACTAAAGAGGCTCTGTGGAGCTCAAAGTCTGGAATCTCAGTCTAGAAAGTAAATATGTGTTAAGCCATAGACAACTTAATTGTCAGTTTGGTTATCATTCCATTTCTTTCACTAGCATGATAAATTATCAGAAAGAAAATGCCAACAAACCCCTTCTTCAAGAATTGCAAATAATAACGGATTCTTATGATTGAGTTCTGTTCTTCCCACTCCAACTTCCCTTACAGACAGTGCTAATAACATAGACTCTTTTTTTAAAAAACCACTCTCCTGCCCCTCTTACACCTTGTTTTGGAACCCACTGGTGTTTTGCATCTCTAGTCATTTATCATACATTGTGTAAACCAGAGTTTTTAGATATTAAACCATTCAGTCTGTCAATCTACATAGGAAGCACCCTCAATGTATTTAAAATGCTATTCTGAAGCATTTAAAGAGGGCCATCTGCAATAAGAATGATCATTAGATGATGATCAACAGTGCTGGGTCACAGATGGAGAAAGCAATAGTATTTGAGAGCCATTTTCATGTTAATGTTATAGATTACATATTAAAGAAATGTGCCAACACTGAAGCAAAAAACAAAGCAGACCATTGGACAAGAACTGTTATGCTATTGAAAGCAATGATATAATAAGCAAAATGGCCCCAAGCCATCTGCTTTTAAAGTTTACCATATTTGTACTGTTAGGACCATTCCATTGTCTCTGGAGGTGCTATTCTGAGATAACAAGGAAGTGGGCAAAGCTACTATGAATTAAACTATTGTTGTAATTTTTTAAAGTTTATTATAAATTGTTTTTTCCTCACAGAAAAAGTCTATGTTTTGTATATATGTCTTTACATTTGATTACAATAATATATAAATTACTAGAGGCCCAGTGCATGACATTTGTGAACTAGAGAGGAGGTTACCTCAGTCCAGCTTTCACCCTTTAGCAGTCCAAGAGCCCTTGGGGGATGTCCCACTGATGGCTTAGGCCAGCTCCTGGCAGGGATTGGGCCTAAGCCAGCAGTCAGACATCCCTCTCACAGCCCAGGGCTCTCATAGTCAGGACCCCTCATTCCTTACCACCCACCTGCAGCAGAGGCAGGAGAGGCTTGCTTCTGGGCTTGCCAAACTATCAGCCCAGCTTGTGGGAGTGCACTGACCACAAGGGAGAAGCTCCTGCATTGAGCATGTACCCCCTGATTGTCAGTGCGTGTCATAGTGACCAGTCATTCCGCCATTTGGTCTATTTGTGTATTACCTTTTTATTATACAGGATGGGGTATTCAAAAAAATGTATACACACTTTAAACAATTATAATGCGGTGTTTATTAAAATATATTTCATTTTCAGGCCTACCTGGTTTGGCTCAGTAGATAAAGCATTGGCCTGCAGACTAAAGGATCCCAGGTTTAATTCCAGTCAGGGTCACATACCCAGGTTGTGGGCTCCATCCCCAGTAGAGAAGGGCATGCAGGAGGCAGCCAATCAATGATTCTCTCTCATCATTGATGTTTCTCTCTCTATCTTCCCTTCATCTCTGATATCAATAAAATTTATATATATATATTCATTTTCAAATATGTTAGCTGTTAAAGTGTTCATATTTGGGGGGGCAACCTGTATATGCCAATTATTTAGCTCTAATTAAAATTAGCCAAAATATAGAAGGCTTGCATATGATACAAAGTGGAGAGTTTTATAGATTAAGGGTGCAATTTCAGAAAAATTAATTTTAGATTTGGTATATGACTAACAGACAGCTAGGTATGGTATCTTGATTACTTACCAAACAAAAACCAGCCATCAAAAAGCAACAACACAGCCCTGGCTAGGTGGCTGTTAGTTGGAGCATCATCCTGTATACCAAAAGATTGTGGGTCCAGTTCCCCATCAGGCCTCGATTTGATCCCAGTTGGGGCACATATAGGGGGCAACCAATTAAAGTTTTTAGCTCACATTGTATTTCTCTCTCTCTCTCTCTCTCTCTCTCTCTCTCTCTTTCTCTCTCTCTCTCTTTCTCTCTCTCTCTCCCTCTCCTTCTCTCCCCCTCTCTCCCCGCCTCTCTCTAAAAATCAATTGAAAAAAATCATATCCTCAGGTGAGGATTAAAAAAAAAAGCAACAAGACAAATTTCTTATGACCTTCTTAGCCACTCCACTGCCAAGTCAGAAATAGACAAACTACTTCTTTAGGGAAGGTCAGAAATTCATTAGAGGGCTACCAATAAGGTAGGAGCAACTTAATACCATATAAAACATTCACATCACTTGATTTTTTGGAAAGCATATTGGCTTTGAAAATGACTTAAATACAACCAGAATTTTATTCAAGTGTAATGGAAACAGGATTCTTCTCTAAATTCTCGTGGAGACAATCTCAGCTTGTAGAATTTTTGTTGTAAAATAAATAAAATCAACTCAGAGATCAGAACTAATTTGTTAAGAAGTGCTATTGTATGATTCTAATGTCCAACTGTTGATGGAAAAATTAGTAGGCCAGATTTCCCCAACCCTCGTGGGAGTGGGGTTCTTGGGGTGCCACTGAAGTAAGCATTTTCAGAAGCTCCCACGGGAGAATGAGATGTGGCAAAGGGCTTCATTTGTGTGCAGTCAACATTCCTCGGATTGTAAAGTCCCATGCCCCTTAAGCCAGTCCTGAAAGAGGTGCACCTGGGGATCCAGCAGAGCCAAAAGCAGGGCCAGTGTCCAAAGTGTCTGCTCCATGGTGGCATTGGGTCTGCTGTAGCATCAGGCTTAGAATCAGTCCATTAGTCTATTGGGTGGGTCCCCCATGGCTCATGGCCCCTGCAACAGGAAGCACAGGAGCCCAGGCAAACAGGAGAGGCAAGAGCCAAAAGAGAGAACTCTCTTTGTCCAGAAATTTAACTATTCAAGTTTTGCACCCTGGTAGTAGCCATAGCTATTCTGGCCACTGACTTTCTTTCCAGGTGTGACTGACAAGATAAGCACCGTCTCATGTCACTCAGACCTTACTGGGCATGTGTCTAAACTGCCTTTGTCCAGCTCTTTCCTCCATCGATCAGTGGGGAACAGACTAGGAGAATTTAAGTTAGCAAAGCTACATAAATGGTATGCCTATATTACCTAGTCTTCCCTTTCCTCCTTTCCCGTTAATAATAAACAGATTATTATAATGCTATCACAACCTTTATTTGAGTGCAAAGACCTTCTTTCTATTCAATAGGAGTGTGTTCTTTTCACCTAATAGCAATTAAAACCTTACTCCTCCTCCCAAGAAAAAAAGCCACTGGTGATGGACTTGTAAAAAACACGAGGAGGAGATTGGTGATGTTATACAAGGAGATAAAAAAAAACATTGTTTTGACATTTAAAATATGAGAAGATGAATTTTTAAAATTACAAGCTAATAAGCTCACTGCTGAGGAGCAATGCTGCCCTAGAAAACAACATTGATGAGATTAATAATGATACTTAGAAAAACACTCCTGGGAATCAATATGTTATCCTCAAACTTTGTCATGCCAAATTTACCTCATTTTCATTTCTCTTAGGGCTACTCAATGGTGAGATGAGAAGGCTGTTATAAACAGTGTACCTTTTGATTTTGGACTATATTTTTCAAGTTCTTTCTTGACAGTCTTGGGAACAAGATAAAGAACAGAGGGCTGAGTAATAGGATGAATTTGCAGCTGATAAACAAAGACATCCAGAGAAAGCCAATGGATAGATCAAGATTAATATGCAGAAGAGACTCTGCCCTTGGCCCTGCATTTAAGCTATCCATGCCTTCGCACACCAGTACTTATCTAACTAATTTGTGATTGGGTATATATATGTCTCCTGCTCTAGTCTATAAATGCCAAAAGATAAGGACCACTTCTATCCATTTATGACTCTTTACTACCTAACATAACTGAATCCAAAATAAGTACTCAAATTGTTGATGAAATAATAAGTATAGCTATAATAGATAAGAGCTATACTTATTAATCAATTCAAAATGGACAAGTTATAACGTTGTAAGATAAATATATCAAAATTCTAATAGATTTAAATCAGTTAGAAAGATGAGCTCTCATTACGAGATGAAATATGAAAGCATATTTAAATAAGATATAAATCTCACAATTAGACTCACGTAATCAGTTTAAGAACACAGGAAGAGAAAGACCTCAGTTAATATCAGATTATGTTTAAAAACTCTTTTTAGTAATCTACAAGTACATTAGCTGAAAGTATGATATGATATTTGTAAAACTAAAATGCTACTACTGTAGATAAGAATAGTGTCAAAGGCCGAAACTGGTTTGGCTCATGGACAGAGCCTGTGGATTGAAAGGTCCTGGGTTCGATTCCCGTCAAGGGCATGTATCTTGGTTGTGGGCACAACCCCAGTAGGGGGCGTGCAGGAGGCAGTTGATCGATGTTTCTAACCCTCTATCCTCTCCCTTCCTCTCTGTAAAAAAATCAATAAAATATATATTTTTTAAAAAAAGAATAGTGTCAAAGAAAGGGATGTAAGTATCCCACTTACACAGTTCTGGAAATCACTTTTTAAATGGTTTTTGTTTCTCCAAGTAGAATAGCCAAAGTTCTATAAGCCATATTATATAATTTTAAAAATAGAGGGAAATGCAGGTATTTAGCTTTAGCTTAGAGAGAAGAGGCATTAAGAAGAATATAATAGGGAGCCGCAAATATTTAAAAAGTTAGAAGATAAGTTTTATTGCATCTTGGTTGTTGTTTTGTTTTATTTTCCTTGTTTTGTTTTGTTTTCTGTTTTTCCCTGAGAACAGATTCAACTGCATATGTGGAAGTTACAAGAAAGCAAATTTTAACTAAATATTAAAGAAAATACTGTAATTGAGCTAACAAAAAAACAGAATCTACCACCTTTGAAAGCAGTAAACTCCCTGTAGAGTAGATATTCAAGGCTGAAAATGACTGTCTCATCCCTAAAGGCAATTTCCTTATTGGATGAGAGGATGTAATTCATTAACCTTTAAGGTCACTTCTGAATCTAATGTTGTGAAAGTTTCAGAATTAATCAGAAGGGACTGACAGCATGACCTGAATCTGTCCTATATTTACATAAACATCCTGTGTAATGTGCCTCATTTTCTGTCCAAACAAATACTTTTTTTTTTTTTGGTTAATCCTTACCCAAGGATATTTTTTCCCATTGATTTTTAGAGATAGTGGAAGGGAGGGAGAGGGAGAGAAAGAAACATCGATGATAGAGACACAGATTGGTTGCCTCACACACACCGTGACTAGGGCAGGGATCAAACCTGTGATCCAGGTACATGCCCTTGACTGGGAATCTAAGCCAAGACCCTTCGGTCCTCAGGCTGATGCCCTAACCACTGGGCAAACTGGCCAGGGCCACATACATTTTTAAATGTTAAATTTTCTCTTAGAGCAAATGATTTTAAAAAACTTTAAAAATCCACTTTATGAAAGAATAGTTTACATAGAATAAACTACATCCAATTTGAGGTATACTAATCACTAATTTTGACAGTTATGTGCCCATGAAACCATTGCTACTACAATTAAAGTACAAACCATTTTCACTGCCCCCGCCCTCCAAGCCTCCTGTGCCTTTCTGCAGCCATTTTTCCCTTTGGCCCCAGGCAACCACTGATCTGCTTTCTGTCACTACAGATTAGCTTGCATTTTCTAGAACTTGATACAAATGGAATGATACAGTATTTATGTGTGTCTGTTTTCTTACACTCAGTCTAATGATTTTGAATGTCAGGAGTTTGAAAATCAGTAGTTTGTTCCTTTTCAATTGCATAGAACTCTCTATGCTATGGGTATACCACATTTTGTTTACCACCATTCACCCATTGCTGGACATCTGGGTTGTTTCCAATTTGGGCATATTATGAATAAAGTTGCTGAAAATTCTATACTTGTTCAATCTACCTTTAGAAACCTTAATTTTGCGAAATGCATTACAAAAATAACTCCATAGGTTATGTTTGTGTTTGTTTATTGTATTCATTTTAGGTGTTATCTTGGCTAACAAGTAACTAGATAAGAATCAAGGATAAACTGAGCAGGTGTCCACTGAATAATCTGAAAAAGTCCTAGTTTCTAACATTCTTTCTTGGGAGTATGTGTGTATGAGCTACCATTTGTTATATAACAAACACAGCTGTATTTGCTGTATTGCATAACATAGGGGTTAGCAAACATTTCTATAAAGGACCAGATAGTAAGTATTTCTGGCTTTGTTGGTCATATATGGTCTCTGTTCAATTTTTTTTACAACTCTTTAAAAGTATAAAAATCACACTTAGGTGGGAGGCTATACAAGAACAGGCCATAGGTCTGACTTGGCCTAGGATCCTTGGTTTGCAGATCCCTTAACATAACAACTTATTTAGCTCACTAGTTGATGGATGGACTGGACTGTTTTAGTTGTCTGGACCAGCTATTATCCTTTGCTGGACCAGCCCATGCATCTGTGGTCAACTATCAGCTGGACACTCTACCATGGCCAGGCTCCCATGTCTGATGGCAGGCAGGCTGGCATTTAGGGACAAATGCAACTAGGTCTGTGTGTCTCATCATCCAACAGGCTTCTTCACATGAGGACTTGTCAAGTTTCTGCTTCTGTCACATTTGGTAGTCTGTTGGCCAAAGCAAGTCATATCTTTTTCTTAAAATATATTTTATTGATTTTTCACAGAGAGGAAGGGAGAAGGATAGAGAGTTAGAAACGTCTATGAGAGAGAAACATCCATCAGCTGCTTTGTGCACACCCCCTACTGGGGATGTGCCCGCAACCAAGGTACATGCCCTTGACTGGAATCGAACCTGGGACCCTTCAGTCCGCAGGCTAATGCTCTATCCACCAAGCCAAACTGGCCAGGGCGAGCAAGTCATATCTTATGCTCATCTCAGATGCAAGTAGTAGGGGAAACTCCACCTTCTGGTGGGAGGAGATACAAAGTCATATGGCCAGAGCTGGGTATCAGGTAGCAGGCCAGATTTGTGATTGTTTTGTAGGTTATCACAAGGTATTGGAGAAAATTTATCGGCAGGTTCTTTTTTTTTTAATGTATATCATATACATACACTGAATGGTCAGTTTATTATGATCCCTGTGCATGAATTCGTGCATGGGTGGGGTTCAGCCAGCCTGGCCAGGGGAAGGGGACATGGGCAGTTGGCTGGCCTGCCTGCTGGTAGAACTCCTGGTCGAGGGGACAATTTGCATATTAGCCTTTTATTATAAAGGATATACACTGAGGGGCCAGATTATTATGCATTCAGAAATCATAATAATCTGGCCACTCAGTGTATGTATATATTTTTAAATTAATTTCAGAGAGAAAGAGGGAGGGAGTGAGAGATAGAAACATCAATGATGAGAGAGAATTATTGATCAGCTGCTTTCTGCATGCCCCCTACTGGGGGGTCAAGCCCACAACTGGGCAGAATTGAACCTGGGACCCTCCAATCCACAGGCCGACACCCTATCCACTGAACCAAACTGGCTCGGACTCAGCAGATTCTTTTGTGGGCCAAGAAAACTTTGAATTCAGGTGTAGGTAAAGCAAGATGTGCTAAGATGATTCTTGCTTTGTAATTATTGCTGGGCTACACAGTTGGTTTGTATTTTCAAACACAGCCAGTGGTAGAAATATAGTCTCCAAAGTCTGGGTGATTTTAAAATGTGAAAGATACTGATGAGAATTATAGTTAATTAACCACTTCTTACTACTGGGAATTTAATGAATGCTGCTATGATTAAATACTGAAGAAAGAAACATTGTGGCTTCCTTTCTGATTACTCTCCTAGCTGGTCACTCTTTTGAAAAGGATTTTATTTCTAAAGCTGCTGTTATTTTTATTCCTGATATGCTTAATCTCCCCTTAGCCATAGACTGTCTAATATGTTCCTATAGTCATATAAGAATATAAAGGTCTTCCTTTCTTTTTATAAGCATAAGCATTACTAGTCTTCACAAATACTTATTCAGATAATTTTTCCCAAACACTTAATAGGATGAATTTATAGGTATTAAATAGAATGGGGATCACTCAGCCCCAAAATGTCACCATTCTGTAAAGCTCATGCTTGCCAATTTGGTGGCCTTGACCTAGGCACACTAGCAAGAGTTTTGAATGTGGTCCCACTGCAGGGTGAGAGCAGAAGGCTTACTTCTCAGTTTGTGTTTGGAAGTGTGTTGCTCAGACATGCAGCAGGCAGTTGTGTATAGTAGTGTGAGCTACTTGTTACTCCCCTTGACAATACTTTTAGCAGCAATGTTTTTCCTTCTGCAGTGTGACAATATCTCCATGCCATTTGGAATAAAAAGAAAAGGCTGAGTTATTCCAAGTATACTCTCAAATATCCACCCAAACAAACAGCTGGCAGAGAAGACACATAAGGAAACTTGAAGCAAATTCTCAGCCCCTACAGCACCTCGGGTGGCTAGAACTTGAGGCTTAATGAATGCCTCCCTAACTTGTTCTCCCTCCTGAATCTTTTAACCCCCTCCAGTCTCTTGTAATCCTTCCTCCTTTACCAGGGAACAAAACTGCAAACTGTCTGCCTCCAGCTTGTTTCCACATCTTAGTTTAGAAAAGTTATATTTATGCATGTGTTCAATAGACATGCAGGCCATCCATTTCTCTATGCAGTAGAGCTCTCCAGCTTTCATCTTTTTTGACCAATCCATGGTAAAAAAAAAAATATATATATATATATATATAAATTATAATACACTTAGAATGGTTCAGTGGTTGAGCATTGGCCTATGAACTAGGAAGTCACAGTTTGATTCCTAGTCAGGGCACATGTGATTTGATATCCGAATGGGGACAATAGTATTTTCTGCATATTAGCCTTCCAGATATACAAACCCCAATATTGGCCCAATACATATTTGAATTCCCAAAAAGCATGCTATAATTTCATAACACAGCAGTATGTTAACATAAAAAGTCTGTACCTTAGTAAATTATTAATATAAGAGATGAGCTCATAGAGTCGATTTAAGAAACTGCTTCAGTTCTTCATACTGTTACAGATTTACCAGGTGACCAAAAAATACACAGGGAGTACTTGGAGATTCAGGAAAAAAAATTTATTTTCAGATATACTAGGACAGTGACTCAGGGGACCCTGTTTCCAAATCCTGAGAGAATAGAGAGGAAGCTTTCCCTCTATATCCTTTGGTTTCTTTGTCCCCCAAATATGGATCAGGCTTCTGAACTTTTGTGGGCTTTTCGAAAAGCCCAGTGTGTTAAGATGGGGGACGTGAGACCACACCCAAAGGCCTGGCCTAGCTCCAGCGCTGATAACCCCTTCCGGGGGTTTGTGTATGGTTCACAGTTTATGGCCTCTGTAAAATGGGAGTATTCTGGCAAACAGGTTCTGCAAGACAGGACAGGCATCAATGAGTTAATTATCGGCTAGCAAGAGTGTGCATTAGGAGGCAGGTTACAGATTCAGATTGCTAGCCCCCTAAAAAATGTCTTATATTCCCCATCAATACACTAACAGTCACATGCATAAAACCTAGTTATGTAAATCTTGTTAGCTTTTAATTGAAATAATGTTCCCTAATCCCAAAAGGTCAAGCTAATGACATTTACCTTTGTGCTTTTAAAAAATTTCCCTATATCTGACTGATAGTGTTTTTAGTCACATATGAGTCTATCTCCTTCCCTCCCACAGTAGATTGTAAGCTTCTTAAGGTCAAGGCTATATTTGGGTTCCCTTAGTAAAGGAACATGATTACAATGTTGAATTTTTAAAAATTTCTTTATTGATTAAGGTATTACGTATGTATCCTCATCCCTCTATTAAGCCCCCAACCCCTCACCCTTTACCCCCTCACCCCCTAGTGTTTGTGTCCATTGGCAATGTTGATTTTGTTGTTGTTGTTGTTGTTAATATTCACGGGATTTGATTTTAGAGAAAATGGAAGGGAGCAGGAGCGACAAAGAGAGAGAAACATGGATTGGTTGCCTACTATAGGTATCCTTGCCCAAAGCCAGGTATGGAGCCTGCAAACCTAGGAATGTTTCCTTGACTAAAAGCAAAGCCTTCCAAGGCTATCCACTGAGCAAACCCTGCTAGAACAGTCATGCTAAATTTTGTAATATCTTTCCATGATCATCCTCCAAACTCTTCCCAGTTTCTGCTAATAGTAAAGAAAAATAGAGTTTGATAAGCAATGACTGAAGTAAGTGCTCTATAAATCCATCATGATTGCAGTCACTTAAAGAAATGAATATAGGGAAATATTTCAACAGAGAAACTTAGTTTACGTGTAGCACATGGAAAATATTCTTGGAAATGTGTGAATGAATAAAAATTCCTTGCATTCATATTGTCCTTTCATCTTCCAAAAATATGCCTTAACAAAATAAACCAGAGCTGGAAGACAAGATTCAGCCCTTGGTAAATCATTAATTGGTTAAAGTAGTTTTTACCTCCATTTCCCCTTTTATGGATTCTTGGTTTTTTGTGGGGAATTCCTACCACATGCTGTTCAAGGCCCGCCACCCACAGAACATCTCCATCTGGGTGGGAGCGATCTTTCTCTCCCATTGTCCTTCACAAAACCGGTATTCACTTATTCTGTCACTACTCCAGGGTTCTGCTTTCTGGCAATATGAATGTGAATACACCTTTTAACATGTGTGAATAGTATTTAAATTTTAACCCTAAAAGAATGAGAATGGTGTGAATTTTACTCCTATCTTAGGCTTGTGGTTAGAGCTTTAACTTGCAAAATAAGATAATTTTTTACCCACTCGCTTCTTTCTTAAATGAGCAAAAAAAAAAAAAAAAGAGGAAAGGTTCCTTTTACAAATTACTGAAGGGGAAAGACGGAAACTCTTCGACCTCTCATTTCCCCTCAGACAAGAGCCTAAAAATGAAAAGTTAAAGTTGTCTGCTGAATTTCTTTTGTGCTATATTTATAACAGTACCCCTGGACATGTTAGGTTTTCTTTAAGGAATTATACATGCACAACAGGCTACTTTACATTAGTATAACATTCCCAGTCTCCAAATCACTTTCATAGTCATTATGTCATGTGAACCATCTGTGGCCTTACGCAGTATTACCCAAATTTTACAGATGAGTCAACAGAGCTCCAGAGGGGTTAAGTGACTGGCCTCTGAGGGTTAAGTGACTGGCTCTACAAGGCAGAATTGGTTTGGAGCTTGCCTTGCTTCCTTAATGCCTCTGCTGGGATATACAAGCTATGCTTGCTGAAAATTAAGAAGCTGCTTTTGATTCTGGTAGATATTCATCTCCGCGGGGGGGAAAAAACCTGGTGTCTTCATTCAGTAGCATTTGAATATTAATTTTCCTTATCAGTTTCAACTTCACATGAATTCCTTATTCACTTAATTGACTGGTGATTCCTTTGTTTACTTTTTTTCCAAATCTCAAGAAGCCAGTCAGAAGTATTAAAAATGGCTACATTAGCATTTAACATTTTGTAATGAAATTCGAGTGTTTCAGAAAGGGGTAATTTAGGCAGGCATGTAGGTAGAATTTTGCCTTTTAATTAAAAAAACCTCAAAATGAAATGAACCTCTGACAGTAACAGATGACTACTTTTAAAAGCTCTGTGTTACTATTTGATATATGTTCAATATTTTCTTGTGCACAGTAAGTCCTACAACTTGTATCAAGAGAAGTGACAGGACTAAAACAATTAAAAAAGACAAAGCTGCTCTTTTTTAATCATATTCTCATACATAAAACTGGGTTGTGAATTATTTCCAGAGAAGCAATTGACAAAGTATAAGTAAATCACTCTAAGAACTAAAACTGTCTTGCTTTTTTAAAAATGTTCAAACCAAACCTCTATCCTTGTCCAATGATGAATTTCCTTCAACAAATAAATATTTACCAAGTTTGAAATATGGACATTGTGCACTTCCTAAGGCCAAAGCATAGTGTTTAAACTAAAATTTAATATTTTTCTCTCACCTCAAACACACTAAAATAAGAACATAACTTAAAAATAACTATCCATTGTAGCAGACTGTCCATTAATCATTCTTTAGATAATATTGGCTTTGTGAGTTTTCAGGTAAAAGAAAAACTGTAATTTCTAGATTGATCCGAAAAATCTGCCAATAGTTATGGATTTGAAGAGAACAGTAAAATCTGGCAAAATAGAAATTTTGTAAACCCACATTTATGAAGTCAAGAACAACAAATCTTTCAACATCCTCCCACTTTCCTGTGAAAATTCTTCAAGTGGTAAAAAGCTTGATTGGGTAGATCAAAGGGTTAAATCTATTTGTGATTTGAGAAAGGACTGCGACTTCCCTTATTTTTTTTAAAACTGTGGTGTGTGGGAGGAAGGTAGAAAGTAGCCCCAGAATGAATTCACTAATTGGGGTTTTCACCTGCTGTGAGTCTAATCGAATACAAAGCCTTATTTGTAGCTGAAAAGGAAGAGAGATTATGCAAAGTGTCAGAATTTCTACCTAGTTTTGAAATTCTTGTTATTTAGCACAATTTGGGAAAGGCAGACAAATATTTACAGCTTTGAGCTGTGGTTAAGGTGGACCGGGAATGCCTTTTTCATATCTGCTTGACCCACCTTAACCAGGTATCCATTTTTAGCAGGAGGTGGTTATGGGGTAGCCATATAGCTGGCAGGCTAATAGGTACTTGGGATTCTTTCCCGTGAAGCAACCACCGGCCTGTGAAGTTAATGAAGTGTGGCTTTATTTTAGTGAAGATGCTAAACTTCACATCTTTTTAGATATTCGGGTTGCTATCGGTGGCTCTGTGAAACTTTGACAAATCTTATTGAAAGAAAACGGCAGGAGAGTAAAGCTGAGTTTGACTTTATCTGGAACCTGTTTGGTGAAATCTTTGGTACAGATGGCAGCTGGCTCAGATAGCTTTCCCCACTCTGGCTCACTCTGCTCGCTGCAGGGGAAGGGCCTGGAAAAATAGGCTTTTGTGTGGACGTGAAGTGCTCTGTGTCTGAATGTAGAGGCTTCTTCATTTACTAGTTAATACAAAGTGACTGGATATTCTTCTGTCCAAAAGATGCTGGTTTCACATTGATCTAAAGGGATTGTTATACAGATTTTTAAGGAGTACATCATTGTATTTGTCCTAACTAGCAATGACTCACCATCATTGTAAGCATTTGTTAGATGTCTGATTCACTGTTCATGGCTACCACTTGTACTATGCACAGAGAAACATGGAATCCTTATGCATTTACTGGATATCCAAAATGTTGAAATCTTACTATAAAATATGCATTATGCTCCATCGAAGCAATGTCTACATTCCAAACTGGTTTGTACAAAATGATGCTGGTTATGCCTAAGATTGGAAAGGGAACAAAAAGCAGTTTAGAAAGAGACTCGGGGCTAGAGGGAAGCTGGACCGACCCGTCAGGGGTGGCACAGTCCCTCAGGGCCATCCCCAGGCAAGTGCCCAGGTGCACCCCACTCCCTGTCTTTTTCCTTTACCTTTCTGCTCCTCATTTGATGTTGGTAAAACCAGACTAACATTGAAACTGAAAGCAACCTGAAAGGGAAAATGATGTGTTTGTGGAAGATTGAAGCAGCTTGGCCTCTCCCCTGGCCTGTTCCCACCCTCTCCTAGAATGGCTCATCCAAACTCATGACCCGAAGCACTGATGTGTCAAATTGATAGCTCCAATTCTGACATCTTCCCTCTGAACCCCAGAGTTACATGTCCAACTGCCTTTTGGGTCCCTTCACTTGTACATCACACTGCCACCTCAAACTCATCATCTCTCCCCGATCCTCTTCTGCCTAAACTTGCCCGCTCCTCCTGAAATTCCTAGCTTGGTCCAATCTTGGGAGTCACCCTAGAATAGTGATCCTCAACTTCAGCTGTGTATTATGATCACCTGGTAAGGCTTAACAATCCCAGTGCTCGAGGCTAATTAATCAGAATCTCTGGGTGATGACACCAGGCATGTGAAGTTTTTATTACTCTCCAGGGATTACAATGATGGCCAAGTTTGAGGATCATTGCCTTTAGTCTACCCTCTCTTACATGCTTACATCCAATCAGTCAAGACTCCTGTGGTTTTCACCTTATTTTATTATTTCTCCACTCTTTCTGCCATTGCCATCCTTCAGGTCCTTATCATACTGCAGTCACCTTGTATCTGGTCCCCTAATTCCAAACTCTTCAGATACAGCTCCACACCATTGCCTGAGTGCTTTTTTTTAAAAAGATAAATAGGACAGGGCCACATATGCTTAAATTTCTTCTTTAAAAAGACTCCCCCACCCTAGCCGGTTTAGCTTAGTGGATAGAGCGTCTGCCTATGGACTTAGGGGTCCCAGGTTCGATTCCTGCCAAGAATACATGCCTGGGTTGCGGGCTCAGTCCCCAGTGCAGGGTGTGCAGGAAGCAGCCAATCAATGATTCTCTCTCATCATTGATGTTTCTATCTCTCTATCCATCTCCCTTCCTCTCTAAAATCAATAAAAATGTATTTTTAAAAAAAGCTCCCCTAGCCCAGCTGGTATGGACCAGTAATTGAGCATTGACCTATGAACCAGGAGGTCACAGCTTGATTCCTGGTCAGGGCACATGCCTGAGTTGGGGGCTTAATCTCCTGCAGGAGGCATGCAGGAGGCCGCTGATCAATGATTACCTCTCATCAGCTATGTTTCTATCTCTCTCTTCCTCTCTGAAATCAATAAAAAAATAAGTGAAAATTGATAAAAGCTCCCCCATAGCTTTCATGATACAGGTCAAACTCTGGATCATCATTCTAAGTCCTTCTGTATTTGCTCACCTACCTTTCTAATATGTATATATACACTGACATTCTCTCTCAAAGACCAAGCAGAGCATTGAAGCTCTAGGAAAGAAGCCACTTGTAATCTCTTTACCTATACTCTTGCTATTATCACCATTCATAATTATTGACTTGCCTATATTTGCTTTAAAATAACATACCAATTTATTTATCCCCAACAGCCAGAAGCTCCTTTTGGCCCATAGAGAAAGCTTCTAGAAATATATGTCCAGTGAATGAGCCTAGTCTTATTTTCAGCTCCAACAGGTGCAATTACCTTTCTCCTCCATCAGTGGTCCACACTCAACATCCTGTTTAGTGCCTTCAAAGGTGGCTTTGACCAGGTGGTCCCTGTTTGATCAGGGTCCTGGGAAAAGTGGTGCTTGAAAATAGTATAATGAAAAAAGCTGTTTACAAAATCTGGTCAGGCTCAGGGAAAGAACAAGGTCAGGGGGAGGGAATGGTTTAAGGAACCGGGAGAATGCTGTCGCTGTGGAAATGACTACTCAATGAGACTTGTGGCTGTGGGTAAAGGCACTCAGCTACCACCAGACTCAAGGCCAAAGAGAAGGAACTTAGAGAATAAATATCCCAATAGCTCTCTCCTCCTACTCTTTCATCTTCTGCTATAGGCCTTTCATCATTGCCTCCCATTGGCTGAAAGCAAAGGAAAGCCAAAAGGCAAGACAGCCTTATTGATGCCATCCACAGAGGTCCAACCTCCTGGGGCACAGAGTGAGTGGAGAAGGACAGAGAATAGAGCTGGCGTGGAGAATGGGGAGATTCCAGCACAGTCCCTTAGGTCAGAGAGCTCCTCATTTTTCTAAAGTACCTACAATGGTTAAGTGGTTCAAAGACTACAGTTTGGGATATAGAAAAAGGCATGGGGTTGCCTTCCTAGACTTTATCCCATCTCATTCCTTCCTTACCCCTATTTCTAACAAATTCATCATACTCTGCTCTCTGACAGCAATGAGGTTGCTTACAGCTCTTACCCCACACTAAAAGAAGTCGTGTCTCTCCATGCTAGCATGGCAGAGTGGCTAAGTGCATGGGTCTTGGAGCCAGACTACCCAGCTCCAACCCTAGTTGGTACCATTCTAGCCATGGTACTGGGGACAAGTGGCTCATGGTAGGTTCTAAAGGCAGAATTTCAACTTAAATTTTTTTCTGGTGGCAGAGTCCTCATATTCCTTTCATGCTTGTGTTCACATCAAAATAGTAAAATCTATTATTAAGAAGAAAGGCAAAAAAAAAAAAGAAGAAAGGCTAGTATAAACAACCAATTAATATATCATCATATATGGCATCAATATATAAATGAAGATATGTAAATTATATTCTCTTCCTTTTAAAAAAATATATAGTTTTAAATATATTTCAGAGAGGAAGGGAGAGGGAGAGAGAGGTAGAAACATCAATGATGAGAGAGAATCATTGGTTGGCTGCCTCCTGCATGCCCCCTATTGGGGATTGAGCCCACAACCCGGGCATGTGCCTCTGACCAGAATTGAACCTGGGACCATTCAGTCTGCAGGCCAACACTCTATCCACTGAGCCAAACTAGCCATGGCTATGTTCTCTTCTTAATGTCTTTTCCTAATAAGCAAAATTCATAATCGAACTGAAATTGATAACAGTCGCTGTGATGCCCATGTCATTTCTTAATAATACTTTCAGTATTTAGTTTCTAAAATAATATCAAGATTCAGGAACATGTCTTCAAGTGCCTATAACCCTATTCTAAAAAAGATCTTAACGATGTATTTTTGAGGATTGCCATCTGTCAAATTTGAGAAAAAAAATTAAGAAAAATATGAATAGTGATCTCTTATTTTCCATTATTTTTTTAACAAATTATTCCTAGTAGGTTGCTAATTGGACCCTGAGAAAATAGATGAGCTCTTAGATTTTAGAGAAACATCTGAGAGTTCCTGAATCTTGAGAAGTTCATTTAAAAGTGTAAAACAATCAAACAAAATAAAAAAAAAACAAGAAAGGAAGAGAATGCAATTCTGACTCCCCACACGGGTTGCAAACCTTTATTTGATTGATTTCTAATATGTACAAATGGCCAGGCTGCGACATTTGTGTCTTTTCACTGAAATAAACATAACAGTACTTAAGTGATTTGCCACATTGACAATGGATTATATCTCTGAACAATTGCAAAGGCCACATCTTCCTCATCACAGAAGGCTTGTCCTCTTCCTATCAAAGAGAGGGGCAAACCTAGAATCTACACTCAGTCTTAGACCAAGGGACTACCTGACCCAAAGCGAATGGAATCCTAGTGTGTTCCCCTGCCCCCTCAAACCGGTATAGCAGCTGCCTCTACAACTCACTGGCTCAAAATTGCTAAAAGACAACACTAACGAATGCCTCAGTCTACCAGGCAAAATGCCAGAAGAAGTGCTATATTTGCTTTAAAATAGCAATACCAATCATACCTCCATGCACATGTCTTTAGTGATAACGTTTACATTTGTATTTGGTTTGTTAGAAACTTGGCACTCCCTCTCCCTTTTGTTCATGTGCTTTATTTTTTATCTCTTGCGCTGAGCTATCGCAGACAGTAAAAGATTGATGTCTAGGGTCCTTTCAGTTCTAGCATTCTACGGGGAAAACCTTGAGCAAGAAAATAAAGGATATTCAAAAATAAAAATAAAAAGGAGAAGCATGTTTTGAACTCCAAACTGAGGTGGCATGAATCAGAGGCGAGAATGAAAAGGAAATGGTTGAAAGAAGATAAGAGATGGCGGCCAACAAAATAAATGGGCAAAGAGGGACAATGAAATCACTAAGGGAGTTTATCTTCAGATACTCTTTGGACTATAACTGAAGATATGTGGAGGTTTAGAGAAAATTCTTGCGGTAATGAAGGCTTTCTTCTCTTCAGAATATTTCCAAGTTTGAAATAATGTAGCATAGTTAATTTGGATCATATTGCAAACCCTAAGATTAGAATTATTGGAATGTTCTAGGCCCTGTAACTTTTCCAATCACATCTTCCATTGGAAATGGTTTCCTTTTTGGTTTCTCTAAAAGACCAAACCGTGCCACACCACTGGTGGTGGTGGTTTATTTTGATTCTGTACCAGTGGTTCTCAAACTTAGTAGTGCTCCATTTCTGATTCAGTCGGTCTGAGCTAGGGCCTGGGAGTTTTTGTTTCCAGGTTTTGCTAATACCGCAGTTCCCAGGACTACCACATTAGAGAACAGCTGCTGTATCACATCCTATGTAATAAAAGCCTGATATGCAAATTGACCAAATGGTGGAATGACCACTTCTATGATGTGCACTGACCACCAGAGGGCAGACACTCAACACCAGAGCTGCCCCCAGCCCACAGGCCCCAGGCCAGCCAAGATGGGTGTGAGTGGGGCCTCCTACCCCCTATCACCCCTCAGGTTGCCCCACAGATTGGCCCTGATCACCAGCCAGGCCTAGGAACCCTACCCATGTATGGATTTCATGCATTAGGCCTCTAGAATATGCATAAAAAAGCTTTTTAAGCAGCTCATTTAGCTCACGATGAGTGTCAACTAAATTTCAGGTCTTTACAGCCTCACTGCTTTAGAACATTTTTAATATATTTTATTGATTTCAGAGAGGAAGGGAGAAGAAGAGATAGAAACATCAATGATGAGAGAGAATCATTGATCTGCTGCCTCCTGCATGCCCCACACTGGGGATTGAGCCTGCAACCGGGGCAGGTGCCCTGAGTGGAATCTAAGGTGACCTCCTGGTTCATAGGTTGATGTTCAACTAAGGAGCCACACCTGCCCTGGCCAGCCCCCCCTACTTTAATCTTCAACTGGAGAGGAATTCTGCTTGGGATTTTTCTCGATCATTCTCTACAAAGAAAATTGAGCCCCCATGCTTAATGACCTGCGGTAAGATCATTAGCACCTAGGTAATTTATTTTAGACAACAAGTAGTCTTGCTGGAGGTTTTAAGGGGGTGCCAGCCGGGCGGTGCGTGGCTTCCAGGTTCCTGGGACGACCTTAAATCGCCTCCTCTTGCCTTTCTTTTTCTTTTCTCTCTTCTTTCCCATTGGAAATCCCCTAGTGCAGGGTCTGCCGGAGTCCCGGTTCCCGGGTCTCCTGTTGGGGGGCGGAGCGTGGCCCGGTCCCGCCCCGTCTACCCGCAGCGCCCCCTCCCCGCCCGCCTGGTCGCCGCCCGTCCGCCCGCCCGCCCGGCAGCCCGCGCCCGCTCCTCCGCAGTGCTTTCTGCTGCGAGCCTGGGCGGCGGCGGCGCCCGACTTTCCGGGAGCCGGCGGCACTGGGCAGCTCACTCATCCGCTCGCCCTCCCCCGTCCGCGGAGCCCTTGCAGCCATGAGGGAGCAGCTCAAGGGGTAAGTGCCTTGGGGCCCCCTCGGATCCCCGCAGTCCGTGCACTTGTGGCACGAACGAGGGGCGAGCCGAGGCGGCCGAAACTTGGATAGGCGCGGCGGCAGGACCCCGGGCTCCAGGCGTCGGGGAACCTCCCCCGCGGGTCCCAGGCGGCGCCGCTGCAGGTGCGCCCCCGGGCTTTCCCTGGTGCCCGGCTCCCGGGGAGCCCCCTTCCCCGGGCTTTGGGACGGGCTCGGAGAGAAAAAAAAAGCTGATTTCTCGCCAGTACCCAGAGGGGACAGTGCGTTCCCCCACGCTGGGATTGGGGCCGCTGGAGCTTTTTGCTCCCTGTGTGGACGGGGCCCCACAAGCTGTTCCCAAATGGTCCCTCGACCTCGCCAGAGGAAGGGGCGCGCGCGGCTCTACCACCCCTGGCCCTGCAAGTGCCAAAAGGTCAACTTTCTGCCTGATTTCTTCCGAGGATTCCAACTGACATTTCTCTCGCTGCAGTTCCTACCGCGTTCGTTTCATGCCTTAGAGACTTACACAAATCGGGAAAGAAAGAAAAAGCAATTTAAAGGCTATCAGTCAGGGATTTGCCCAGGATCCAGGGTTTAATTTCATATTTTATTTTTCTTTGCCCCCCCCCCCTGGGGTTGTGTGCAGTCATATTTCCGAGTGTCCTTTTTCTCGCATTTCTTCAGGGATCTTGAAGCAAAGTTTGGCATTCCCGACCCGATTGTGGCAATGAAAAGGGCAGGACCCTGCTTATCTCAGTTAAATTGGAAGTTAAGTTTGAAGCTTAAGTCAAAGAGGTTTGGTTGCCCGAGGGAGGCATATTATTAATTATGAAATGCGTTAACCTGAAACAATCTGTGTAAGTGGCGAACCAGTGTGTAAGCGAAATCTACATTCTTCCGTGGCCAAAAAGCTCTTCCTGGTCTCTCTGCTTCTATATTCCTGCCACCTCTCCTTGTCACCCCTCATCACCCTTTCCCTTTTTGCTTAGATTTTTTTAACATTTCCTCGTCCCAATTCCCCTCTTCGGAGGATACAGTTGCTCTTGGAGAAGATGGAAGAGCAAATGAAACAGGATTTTATGAAAGGTCTCTGACCCTTGATCAGCATGGAATTGGTTTCAGTCATTGTTTGATCTTGGATTGGACGCGACCCTGAAGTGAAATTGCTTTGGCCAAAGTTGAGGGTGGGTGGGAATTAAGCCCTGAAAAAGCAAATAGAACCAAGGACAAGTAACAGCTGGAACAGTCACCGTTGCAATCATCCTTGCCCTGGCTTGAGCCAAGCAGAATAACATGCTAAACACCCCAGGGTAAAGAAATGGAGACTAGAACAGGATTTCTGATGCTTTGATTGACACCCATCTCTCTAAACGTCCTTTCCACAGTAGCAAACTTTTACATATTTTTTTCCCATTCCCACCCTGCCAGTATTCCAGCAATGCAAGCCAAGTTCAACATTCAAATGGAAATGCCAAGGTTCCTCTAGAAAAAGAGTCAGATCCCCAGATTAAAGGGAAATGGTGTGTGTGTGTGTGTGTGTGTGTGTGTGTGTGTATCAATCAATGGCCTCCAGATTATATATAAAGCCAAACTCTAATCCTCTGCAAATCTCGAGAGAACGCTACCTTTTTATATTGCTGCATAGTGATTAGTTTCTTCCCTGAGAAGTAATGGAAAGCTATTTTTTTTTTCAAAAAAGGCAACTGTTTGGAATATTTTTACTACCAAATAACAGTGGTGGCAGAAGAAATCTTATTTTAATTAGGCAACTGCCATTTCTGGCAAGAGCAATAGAAATTTGTTACTTTTTGTAAGTGTTTAATGTTTGTTTTTAAGAAACTAAAAAAGCAATTTCAATAAGTCTGGTTATTCCAGCACTGACAGCAGGAACAGCTCTGAGGCGGTTATAATAACCTTGCACACTACTTGAAACTGAAGAAGGTGAGACAAAATTTAAATTGTGTGGTAGGAAATTAGGTCAGACCTGGGCTCAGTAGGGTAATGCTTTAATTTCTTATTATTGACAAGTAGGTGTTGCCGGGGTCTTTTGTCACATCCAGTGATTTTGTATTTTAATTTGCACCAGGTTCCCATCACAGCCTCAAGGAAAAGGGAAAAGAGAGCTTATTATAGTTTGTACACATTAAAATAAGAGGGGACGTCAGAGTTTGAAGGCTGTTCAGAGAGGCATAGCTGATGCCATGCTTTGGAACCAGCAGGGCCAAAAACCAGAACATTTTTTAAAGATATCAAGGGTTTTAAGGATTATTTGTACAGCCAGTCTCTGTGTTAATGTACACGTAGAATTTTGATCTAATATACTGAACATCACTGTTCTCGGGAAGACTGAACAAAGATGTACCCACTAATGTATGAACAGATTTGAGAATTTCCTTTCTGGTTGGGCATGATGTATGGGGAGTGCATTTCCAATATGAAAAGTGAAGAGCGGAAAAGAGACAGTTGCCAAAAATAGTACCACCCACCCTTGCACCGCCACCTCCCCAGCACAGCATATCTTTCTATAGTGTCTGTATATTTCAGGTAAACCTGAGCTGCTTCTCTTGGAGTTACTGAGAATTCTGTAATGTTTGCGAAGATAGCCACAGAGTAATAAATACAGCTGTAAAATCCATATTGCTCACAAACAAAAAATTGCTTTGTCCTGTAAGGTACAGTATGGATAGGAGTTACGCAGATCTGTATTTAGCAATTCATTCTGTTCGTGTTCATCTTTCCTATTCATTTGGGGGGAGGGTTAAATAGTGTCTCACTAGGTAGGGCTTAGAATTCAACACAGACTGAAAATAGCCACATCTGGTGAAGGGAATATTTTGTTCATCCTATAGCTACCAAAAAATATGGTCATTTTGGCTGTTACCAACTGCTTTTAGCATTAAATGATTGAAAGATGGGTTTTTTTTCTAGTTTTGAGGCTTAGTCACACCCCTTTATTTATTTTTTTCTGCCTTCTATGTGCTCACTAAAATTTGCTTGACACTCGTTTGCAATTGAAGTGAAACTAAGACTGCAAAGGTGAAATATAAATCTGTTTTTCTCATTACTTTGTATTGCTTTAAAATAAAAGGCTTGTATGTTGGAGAGGAAGAAAGTAAAAGAAGATTGGCTTTTGGATTTGTTTAAGGTCATTTATCTAGGTTATTCAGGTCCCCCAGAATCGCAGGTCCTTGGGAAAATGAGTACCTAGAAAAGAGTAATACTTGGTAACACACAATCAGGGATAGAAGTCAGGCCTTAAAATGTCTTCCCTCTTCCAGTAAAGGAAATTTCAGTTTAGTGAAGGACTGTTGGGTTGAAAAATAATTTATAAATTGTTTTCATAATTTAACCACTAGGATACATTCCTTAAATGAAGCTAGAAATGTAAGTATATCCATAGTCATGAGGGATTTTTTTTGGAGGGAGGGAGCTGCGTAAAAGCCCTCATTCACTCTATGTGGGGTTCTCCTGTCACTTGTACACAAGTCTCCTTTTTCTGTTGGAAATGCATTTGGTACAAGGCATTTCTTGCTCATGTCCCTCCGATTTGAAGTCCATTACAGCTGGTGTCTTTTCAGAGTGGTTCTCTCTGTCTGGTTAGGTTTATCAGATCAGACAGACATTTTTCTGCCCATCCATTGAAGAGGCTATAGTCTTTCCACATGTCATGGCGATGGGATGCTATTAGTACTCAGTGTGTGTAATAAGGGCCTGGACATGTGGACACACGTGCTTTTTCCCACTTCTCTGTTCCTCCTCCCTGGTGCTCAACATATGCATGGCCTTTGAAAATGCAGGGTGGTCTCAATAGCAAGTAACCTTCCCTTGCTGGGCACTTGTGGATGGAATTGGTACGCAATCACTTTCCAAGCTAAAAAATACCCCCAAAGAACAAGCAACACTCTTTCCATGAAGCTGCAAGCTGCAGTCTCCTTGTGCTGTGAATATCAAGTACCAGTTCCACCACCCCTTGTCCAGATCCCGAACTAGCTTGGACCTGGGCTTCTTAAACCCCCTAAGGCATGGACTGCAACTTCTGCTCTTGCTCTTTTAAGACTTGGATGCCATTCTGGTACATTACCTCGACTGAGAAGCCCCTGATCACACTCTTCAAATGTGAATTGTCTCTGCGAAAAGTAAAACAGAAATGAACATGTTTGAGAAAGACTGAAACAGCCCTTACCCAGTGCACGTTATCTTGTAAATTTCTTTCCGGAGCCTTCACTGTTCCAAGTCACTGAATGGGAAATATTAGAGGGATGGTGTTTGAAGTTGTACAGTTTGGGGGATATCCACGTGTTTTGTGACCTGATTGTGTTTTATTTATCAAACCACAAGACTCATTTCTCCGTTTTGTTTCTTTCTTAAAAACAGAGGTAAATCACATTGTGTGTTGGTTTTGCTCTTTACAAAGGGTCATTAGGCTTGGCTGACTTACCTATGTTATAATCAACTCATAAAAAGTTTGCTTTTAGTGGACACTAATTTGGGGGGCACATAATAACAAAATGACCACATATTGAACACTAGACGGTGCCAGACACTTATTTATATCAACTAATCCAGGTGAGCAGGCTCGCCTCAAATTTCCTGGCTAAGTAGGGCACAGAGCCAGAATCCTAACCTAAGATTTAAAACCTATGCTGAGGTTGCTTGACATTGTTGCCTCCCCTTGAAATGTCCACATTTAAGCTGTTTTCTCTTCTCTCTATCCCCACCCTTCCCCAAAGATTATGAATAGGCTCTGAGTACGAGTCCTGAAATATCATTCAAGGCTGCATTTTACTGTATCAAAGCCAGTCATGTAATCCCTGAAAACTGGAAATATGATGCTTTGGTGATTTATGTAGATGGGCCAAAGTAAGGAAAAGTATATGTAGTTATCTCTCCCAGATTTATTCATGTAATTGAAGGAGGAACACAAGGGTGTTTTGTTCTTTTTTTGTGTGGCAGGAGCTGATAGCCGGCAACCACACTTAGCTAAACTTTAAGAAATGGAAGAGAGCTGTGAATGCTTCATTCAGTCCCAAGTAAATATAGGAAAATGTGTAGTGGTGTATAGCATACCAATTTAAAAAGACATTTTAAAAGTAATGGGAAGAGAGAAGGTATGATGTATTAGTCAGGCAATGGATGTACGTTAAGCTGAAATGAAATACAGTTATCATGGATGGGTTATCTGGATATGGAGAAGAAAGAGTAATAGAAAAACGTCAAGGGCGGTTAGAGCAAATGAGAAGTGAGGCGGTTTATTTATTAAACTAATGTCTAGTATCTCTCTTTGACAAAGTTGAGTGATACTTGTTGATGTCCTTTCTGAATGTTCCCCATTGGACAGGTGGAGAAATCCTGATTTGGGGATATCGATTATATAACAAGGTCATTTTATCATAACGCATGTGCAACTGACTTGTAGGTACACAAAAGAAACAAATTCTGCTTACCAAATATGCTCATCTGGCTTTTACCTTTTAAAAAATATATTTGTTTTGATTTCAGAGAGGAAGGGAGAGGGAGAGAGAGATAGAAACATCAGTGATGAAAGAGATTCATCGATGGACTGCCTGCCTCCTGCATGCCCCCTACTGGGGACAGAGCCCACAACCGAGGCATGTGCCCTGACTTGGAATCAAACCGTGACCTCTTGGTTCAGAGGTTGAAACTCAACCATTGAGCCATGCTGGCCGGTCTGCTTTTACCTTTGAAAGTAAGGGTAGGGGCTTTTCTGCTTGGAACATAAACATTCTCCACACTATGAAATTCCTTTGAAATGCAGATTCTTAATGAGTCAAAAGCAAACAGGCCTTCCCACCTTCCTTTTCTCTACTACCCATCATAAATCCTAAAGTCTTTCTTTGCATTTTGTTTTAGCCACGAGACCCAAACAACATGCTGGGACCATCCCAAAATGACAGAGCTCTACCAGTCTTTAGGTAAGGACATGGCCATGTTTCTTACAGTGGATTGTATGTGCAAGTCATTTGTTGTCTTTAACATTTCACTAGATTGTTTAAAGGGTGCAAATTACACCTTTCTACCCCACATTTCAGTTTTTCAGATGTTCCTTAAAAATAAGTTTTAGAATTGCACTGATTCCTGGAAATTTAATATGCCCGAGTGGGCCAAAAAGTCTTCTGGTTTTCTTTGAGCCTAAAAAGATAGCAAAAATACCTGCAATTTATGGCAATTTTTTCCCTCCGCCAAGGAAGAAAACTATTTGGAGTTGCTCTTATTGATTTCTTCCTTGCAAAACCAAGACATCGTTTTGCCAAACCACAAATGTTGTGCAAAGGGATTTTCTGCAGTCCTTCCAGTGCTTATAACTTCTAAACCTGTCAGGTCATCAGTGTGAACATTTAAATGACTTCTCTCCTATGGCTTGTCCTGTGTTTGTGTGAGAGCCCTACAGTTCTTTTACTCCTCAGAACCTGGAATTTATTTGAACAGATACACAGTCTCCAAATAAGGGGAAAACACCAATCTTTTTCATGACTGATGAACATCCACTCTATACCATTTAAGTTCCGTCTGGAATCATTTGAAATGAATTCTGTTACACTGTCACTAATTGCTGTTGTTGTTTTAAAAAATATATTTGTCTTGATTTCAGAGAGGAAGGGAGAGGGAAAAAGAGATAGAAACATCAGCATGAGAGAGAATCACATGGCTGCCTCCTGCGTGCCCCACACTGAGGATGGAGCCTGCAACCTGGGCATGTGCCCTGATGGTGAATTGAACCGTGACCTCCTGGTTCATAGGTTCAACCACTGAGCAACACCAGCCGGGTTGATTGTTGCTTTTAATAAAAAACAGTTATGTCTTCTCTACTACTAAAAAAAATTTGTCTGCTTTTCTGTGAATGGATGTATTTACAGATAAAATTGTATGAGGTGAACTTATGTGACAAAGCCCATGGGAATCAGGATGCTTAAACAAATTGTGTAGACATAAATCTATGTTGGGTATCTGTGTGTGTCTGTCTGCCTGTAGCAATTACTACCTTTCTCTCATAGGTTTCTATTGATTAATGAATTAAAGCTATAGAGACTTAAGGAACAGGGTATTAGCCCCCAAAAATCGTTTTCTTAAACTTTTTCTACTTATAAATTACGTGAGTTTATTCTAGAAAATCTGAAAAATACAAATAAAAAGGATGAAAAGAAGTCACATAATTCTAGCGAGACATATCTATTACATTTCAAGTAATATTTTGTTTTTATTTTCAGTGTAGCAGTGTGTGTATATGTGCACATACATATATACATACATAACACAAACCTTTTAAAATTGTAATAAGATTTAGATCAGGTAACTTTTAAGTGCTACATTTTCAGCCCCTACAAAATGTTTCTGGCTTATAATGCTGCAATGGTTAGACCACAAGTGGTAAACTTGAATGCTTAGATTTTGGCAAATGAGAAAATGAAGAGTTCATCTGAAGTGGGCAGAGTCTGTGCTGGGGGAACTGGTAGTCCCAGCCCAGTGCTCTCAGGACTTCAGATTTTTCAAGAGAAACTAAAAATCTGTCAATAAAGAGCTAATTTAATCTTGTCCAGGGGCCTCCTGATTATAACCTTTGGTTTACACAGACTCAACCCACTCATCATTTTCACTCTAATTACAGTGATCTCTAGTGATAATCTTTTAATTTACTTTCATTTTTTAATTATTATTATTATTGTAGAGTTAATACTATTTCATAGTTTTTAGTTTAAAAATATACACAGATTAACAAATGAAAAAGAAAAGAGAAATCATCTAGCCCCCTTTAGAATTAACTAAAGTTTAATAATCTATAAGGTATCTTAAAAAATTTCTTTCCATACATACTTTTTTACAAAAGTTTGATCATTATGTTTTACTAGAGGCCCAGTGCACGAAATTCGTGCAGGGGGTGGGGGCATCGTCCCTCAGCCCAGCCTGCACCCTCTCCAATTTGGGATCCCTCTCACAATCCAGGACTGCTGGCTCCCAATTGCTCATCTGCCTGCCTTGCTGATTGCCTGTAACTGCTTCTGCCTGCCAGCCTGATCACCCCCTAACCACTTCCCTGCCAGCCTGATTGATGCCTACCTGCTCCCCTGCCAGCCTGTTTGTCCCTAACTACCCTCCCCTGCAGGCCTGGTCACCCCCAACTATTCTCCCCTGCAGGCCTGAATCCCCCACAACTACCCTTCCCTGCAGGCCCGTTAACACCCAACTTCTTGCTCTGCTGGCCTGGTCACCCCAAACTGCCCTCCCCTGCAGGCTTTATCACCCCCAACTGCCCTCCCTTGCAGGCCTGGTCCCTTCCAACTGTCCTCCTCTGCAGGCCTGATCACCCATAACTGCCCTCCCTTGCAGGCTTGGTCCCTTCCAACTGCCCTCCCCTGATGGCCATCTTGTGGCAGCCATCTTTGACTACATAAGGGAAGCCATATTGTGTGTTGGGGTGATGGTCAATTTGCATATTACTCTTTTATTAGAAATGAGGATAGGGGCCTGGTGCATGGGTGGGGCCAGCTGGTTTGACCTGAAGGGTGTCCCGGATCAGGTAGTGGGTTCTCTTGGGGCATGGGGCAGCCTGGGCGAGGGGCCTGTGGTGGTTTGCAGGCCGGCCACACCCCCCAGTGACCCAAGCAGAGGCCCTGCTATCTGGGATTTATTTATCTTCTATAATTAAAACTTTGTAGCCTTGAGCAGAGCCAAGCCTCTTGCTTGCTCCGTGCGTGGCTGTAGCCATTTTTGTTGGGATTTATTTATCTTCTATAATTGAAACTTTGTAATATTGAGTAGAGGGCTAGGTTGGCCAGGGTGTGTGGAAAGCTTGGCTTCCTCCATTGCTGGGGAAACCCAGCTGGGTTAATTTGCATACTTGCTCCTGATTGGCTTGTGAGTGTGGCTTTTGGGTGTAGCAGAGTGATGATTATTTTGCATATTACTCTTTTATTAGATAGGTCTAGAGGCCCATTGCAGGAAGATTCCTGCAAGAATAGGGCTTCCTGCAGTGGTCTCCACTACCCCACTGGCTTTTCTCCCATCGCCACCTCACCTACTTCCCTCTCTTCTCCACACCCCACCTAACCACACCCCTACCAGTCTGATAGATGCCTAACTGCTCCCCTGCCAGCCTGTTTGCCCCTAACTACTCTCCCCTGCAGGCCTGGTCATCCCTAACTGCCCTCCCCTGCAGGCCTGGTCCCTCCCCAAATTTTCTCCCCTCCAGGCCTGGATCTCCCACAACTGCCCTTCCCCCACTCTTCCTGCTTCCCTCCCTTCTCTGCAGGCCCCGCTAGCCTCCCTCCCTTCTCCGCAGCCCCACTTGCTTGCTTCTCCACAGCTTCACTCTCTTCTGTAGCGCTTGGCTTCCTTCTATGCTGTCTTCAGTCTTTGCTCTGCAGCAGGATATGCAAATTAACCACCATCTTGGTTGGGTTAATTTCCATACTCACTCCTGTGTGGCTGGTGGGTGTGGCTTGTGGAGGTATGGTCAATTTGCATGTTTTTCTTTTATTAGATAGGATAGTTAGCTTTTTTTTTTTTTTGAAGATATATTACCTAAAAGTAATGTACCATGGTCATATTTCCATTTTATTGCATTGTATTATCTACCATCTTGTTTTTAATTACTGTGTAATGAGAAATCACAAATATGGTTGATAAAAAAACTAATTGTGAACTATGAATGAGCTGGTGTCTGTACCTTCAAAAGGAATTAAATACAATTTTATCATATTTCTAAAGCTTTCTCAGGATTCTGGATGTGATGATAAACTCAAAGCTCACTGGTGTCCAGTATCATTTGTAACCTTGGGCAAATCACCTGCCTTTGGAACATAATGGAATTTTACAGTTGCAGGGAAATTCAGAGCTCATTTATTACCAACTTTTTCTTGGGTGAAATCAACTACATTGAGGTCATTTACACAAAATAAAATTTAGCCATCATAAATATATTGTTATTTCCAACCCCCTTTGAAATACTGTTTTTTTGCTACCCTAATAACAAACATTTTGGAAATGAATTAGATGTCAAATTTGTTTTTTAGCTTTCAGAACCAATATTCCAGTATTTTTGTTAGAATCAAATGTTACTTTTCTCCAATGGTTACTTAACCACATAACATGTCCATTTTTTTATTTTATTTAAAAATTTTTAAATATATTATTTTTATTGGTTTCAGAGAGGGAGGAGAGAGAGATAGAAACATCAATGATCAGAATCATTGATGGGCTGCCTTCTGCACGCCCCACACTGGGGTTTGAGCCTGTAACCTGGGCATGTGCTTTGACTGGGAATAGAACTGTGATCTCCTGTTCATTGGTCAATGTCCAACCACTGGGCCACACTGGCTGGGCACATGTCCATTTATTGAGAGTCTACTGTGTGTGCTGCACATGTAACATGTCAGCAGCCATCATGCATGGTGGATGATATCCACTGCCATATTGAACAGGACAGTGAAGTCAGGTGCAGAGAAAGCATTTATCAGGACTACACAGCTGTAAGGGGCTACACTAGTATTTGTCTTGGGGCTTCTGTTATTTTCCCTTATCTCATTGAGTTTACTAACTTAGTAAAGTATGTCCATGTAGGTTGCTGTGTGTGCACCTGCTACAAATATGTACATACTGACAACTTTACCTTTGGATAGACAGTTACTCAAATGGTATTTCTGGAACAAACCATTGCTTTTCTAGCAATAGTTATGGTGGGTTCTTAGACAGTAGGCACTCCTCCTTTCAATGTTGCCAGTTGCACATGGAATGATTGATTTAGTTTGTCATGTGTATACATCCCTAAGATAACCTACAAGATTAAGTACCATCACCACCCTTCCCACCCCTAAATTATAGTGTTTCAAAGTTAAAATATAAGAACATCCGGAAAAGTAAACTTTTATTTCTATTTTGTTTTATTATTTTATTTTTTGTTAATCCTCACCCGAGGATATTTTTCCATTGGTTTTTAGGGATAGTGGAAGAGAGAGGGAAAGACAGAAACATCTACGTGAGAGAAACACATTGATTGGTTGCCTCCTGCACAAGCCCAGACCAGCTCTTGGGCCCGGGCCTGGGTCAGGGAGGAGCCTGCAACCAAGGAATGGGCTCTTGATGGTAATTGTACACGGGACCCTTTGGCCTTCAGGCTTATGTTCTATCCACTGAGCCAAACCGGCTAGTGCTTCTTTTTTTATTTTATATATTGGGCTTGTATTTTTTCCTCAAGAGGTATCTCTTTAGATCTAAGTTGCTATTCTGAGGATGAAATGATTGGAAGCCTTCAATGCCACTCAATTCATAAAAGGTATTATGGCATCAAAACTGGTGTTGTGTGGTGTGTTAAATATTTTAGCCATACTTTAGTAAGTCCCTCTCCTAATAAAACCCCAGCCTGTCTGTGGAAACATGTTGAAAATATCAAGATGTGGCCTTTCCCCATCATACCCCTCTCCCCCACTTCAGACATACCTTTACTGTGGACGCTGCAGTGGCTCACAATATGCGTGAAATGTTTACACATTTCTAAATATGCCCACTTCTGAGGAGGTTTTCATAGTCTAATTTGGCAAAATCTCCAACCAGCCTTTTCAACATACTCTGTTACCTGCCTTGCTCCCAAAAGCATTCAAGTGTTCCCCCCTACCCGGGGTCTGAACTGCTCAGTGGTATAAGCCAAGAACATTTTGTAAAGACTGAAAAAGTAGCACTTGAGCATTAACTGTTGGAAGGCTGTACTATTTTCTTGAAATGTTAATATGGGAGAGCTCTAGATAATAGCATTCCAGCCAATTTTCTTTTTCATTCTTCTTTCCCCAATTTCCTACAGTGAGTTTATATTATCTACAATTACATATTTAGCAAAAAAGTTTCATCATCAGAACTCCCCTACCCCATTCCTCAGTATCCCTATGGTTGTAATTCATTAACCAATGAGCACCTATGGCAGAGAAGCTACCATAGCCACACACACACATACTCACACACATGCACTCCCACACACGTACACATATACAGAATTTATGTTTAAATACCCTGATTCCCATGGACTTTCTCAGGTAAATTTAAACACACAGAGATCTTCTCCTGGGCTGCTACTCTCTAAATATGTCCATTCACAAAAAAGCAGATTTAAAAATGTTTAGTGGTAGAGAAGACATGGCTAACTTTTTTAAATTAAAAAAAAATGTATGTTCTTGCCTCCTTTGTCAAATATTAATCGAGCATAGTAGTTTGGGGGGATAAGGACATATATGTAATACCTTAATAAAAAAATGTAAAAGAATTCATTTCAGATACTTCTCAAGGGATCTAATATGATGTTATCTCAGTGAGTTTTTATCAAATGTTAAAAAATATATATTTGTTTTTACCTTACTTTTAGACAGTGTTCCCATTCAAAAAATTCCAAGTTCTGAGGTGGAATAATTTCCCAGGCTCCCACACATACCTACAACAAAGCACAGTAAAGAAATAATTTCAATATTTCCAATAACGACCTGACAGTCATTAGGAGTTTGAACATTGGAAGGTCTCCAGAAATTTTTTTACGCAACATTAACAGTTTGGCAGAAGAATTGTCTTGTTTTCATAAGAAAGAATCAATAAGAATAACTGGAAAAGTTTTCTTTCAACATTTTTCTCTGACTAGTCCTATTGCAGTTGGGGTGAATGATATATAGTAAACAAAGCTTCCCGTATCGATTTTTATGTGGGCCTTAGTATCCTTATCTTTAAAATGAGGGTATTAGACAAAAGTGTCTTCAGAATTTTGTTTGTTTTTCCTTACTTTGGGTTGAGGTGGGGCAGGTTGCTTCCAAAATTTGCTGTGATCATTATTTTTCAAGAAGTACCTTTGGCTGACTCTGCAGACAAATGGGTTTCTAAAAGTTTAATCATTCCTATTTTTAAAAAATGCGCATTCCAGAAAAACAAATAACAGAGAAGGTTCTGCCATCCCTCCCTATCTTATAGGCAGAGTTAGACAAGCTGTTATTGGGTAGAGAGACTCTGGAACTGTTTCCCACAAGCCCACTGGGCCATGAATGTGTGGTTGAGAAGGCATGTTCTTCATCGTTTTTCTGAATAATGGGCTCAGTTCATGAGGTGGGTTTCAGGTTTCTTTTAGCATATTTGCAAATGGAATGGAAATATCATCGTTTCAATAGGTGATCTAGGTGATTTAAAATGTAAATCTCTTGCCCTAGCTGGTTTGGCTCAATGCATAGAGTGTGGACTGAAGGGTCCTGGGTTTGGTTTGATTCCGGTCAAGGGCACATGCCTGGGTTGCAAGCTCAAACTTCAGTAGGGAGTGTGCAGGAGGCAGGCGATCAATGGTTCTCTCTCATCATTGATGTTTCTATCTCCTATCCCTCTCCCTTTCTCTCTGAAATCAGTAAAAATATATTTTTAAAAAATAATAAAACTTAAAGCTCTTTAAGACTCCAAAAGGCATTTACAAATCAGTAAATGTTAGTAACGTGCTCTGGAATTTATTTTGAAATACGTACATGGTATTGATTTATGTGAAGTGCCATTATATGATTAAAAGCCTGTCATTTTTCTCACAATTTATGTTTACGTTCTTAAGTGCATCACTGAAATTTTAAGTCAACATTTTTTTTTCAATACCATTTATCCCCCCCTATAGCCTTTTTCTACCAAGTCGACATTTTTTTAAAAGTCTCCTCCCCACACACATAAAATATGCATGTGCTCCTTAAAAAATATTTAAAGTATTTCTTTGTCTGTCTTATTGAGGGTATATTAATTATAAATACTATAAAATCTTTATCTAGTGCCCTGCATAACTCCTTTCTGAACTACAATATGAAGTGTTTACATTAGTGATACCAGCAATACAGCCCAGGAATAGCAGTTTGCAAAGGAGAAACATAGGTAAAAATAGATAATGTGAAGAGGGAATCATTAAGCTTCAGAAGGTTAACTGACTCTATTTTAAATCATTAACTAAAATCTAGATGTACTTTATGAACTGACATTAGTTAACTACATTTCCATTTCCTTCCTCGAAAGTTCCTTTAACCCTCAGTTTTTTTTCTCTAGTGCTATTGATTCTCCTGTAGTTCTGGCATTCTTTAGAAGGATCTAGCCACACTTACCTGTTGCCCAAATTTTTAAAAAGTATGTTTTTACTGATTTGACAGAGAGGAAGGGAGAGAAACATCTGATGGACCGCCTCCTGCGTGCCCCTTATGGGGGATCCAGCCCGAAACTCAGGCGTGTGCCCTGACCGGGAATCATTCCAGTGACCTCTCAGTGCCCAGGACTATGATCAAGTAACTGAGCCACACTGGCCAGGGCTACCCAAGTTTAGGAACTCACTGTTCATGATGTTCACTTGAATGATGCCAAAGCTCTCTATTTTCAAAAGTGGGCTTATGAATGTTTTAGAAATTCTCAGGGAAAGTGGCCTTTAAAACCCCTGTGATTTAAATAAAGGCAGTTCCTCATCACGTGGTCCTGAACCTCATGTGTGTTGCCTGAGAAGAGCTTCAGAATGTTCAAATGAGGGTTTAGTTTTTAGGGCCTGCTGAATTTGAAACTGGTGTGATTCTTTAACAGTGTTAGTTAAGAGGACTAGTTCAGTTCCAGTTAAAGTCAAGAAGCTAAGAGCTTCTTCAAGGTGCATGAATATCATTATTAATAAACTAGAGGCCTGATGCATGAAATTTGTGCAAGGGGCTTGCCTCGGCCCTCGCAGCCCTGGCTTCATCTGGAAGGTTGTCCCGAAGGTCGTTAGTCTATCTGGTCTAATTAGCATATTATGCCTTTATTATTATAGATAACTGCAACTGTCAAGATTGAGTTAGAAATGCCAGTGGAGAAATCCCGTGCCCCTGGCCTCTGTTTGCCAAGAGGAATGAGAATAAGAGAGCTTATTCTCGCTCTCTTTTGATAGTTTTCTACATTCCATTAAGTATTCCCTCCTGAGGATGCTTTTGCAGGATTCGGAATGATGATGAATTCCTTTTGCATTAGGAGTTGGTCCTATTGCTTTTTTCAGCATATTTTGAAAACTAAACTGTTCTCAACTAAGCTACTCAACATGTAGCACATTCCTCATCTTGTTCTAGTTCCTTACATATTGCTAAGTATTAAAGCCTTTGCCTTTTGATTTTTACTAGCATAATGCCTTGAACTGGAAACAATATCTAAATTCAGATCCCATTGTGGGCGAGACCTTGAGCTAAGTCCTTTGCTTTCTCTTGGACTTCAATCCCTAATGTCTGGTGTATGCTAGATGAGGGCTTGGTTTGATGAATTCTACGCCCAACTCTCCAGTTTTTGTCTGTCACCACCAGCCTGGAAGATACGAATACTGGGACCTTCACATTTATAGTCATTGCACTTTCTTTGTGTAGCCATTTACAGTGTACAAAGAGTTTGTAGGAACAGCCACATTTCTTCTTTATGTAGCTGTAAAATTAGGTATATTGCTGGCATATGACCTAGATTTTCTATCAATTTCAGTTTCAGATCTTCTGGCCTGCCATCCCTTTGAGTAGACTTCCTGTTTCTGATTTGGAAAATAATGCTTTCATATCAGTGGGTGGGGCAACTGTTGTTTTTTTTTTCTTCTATTTGGACTTGAGAAGGCTGAAACTGAAGACTTACTTTGACCAATTCATACTGACATATGGGTAGAAGATAAGGCACCACGTCCACAGCACACATTTTATAGTTGCTAGTTCACTATTCTCAAAGGAATATCCATTACTTGTAGCATGATTTATAAAACTGCTTTATCAGTGTAATGAAGCTATGGACTCTCAAATGACATTCTTTATTCCCTAGCTGACAAAGTTAGCAGAGGAGATTTACTCAGATTTGCAAAATAGAGGACATAAGACATTAAGGCTATTATAAATGTTCTTCCTTTACTTCTATCCCGCTTATAAAAGAAAAATAATCTGTTCTTTTAGCTTGAGTTAGAATCAATTGATTTTCCCAATTTGTAAAATAGAAATGTAATCTTCAAATGAAAATTTATGGCATTTTACTGGGATATTCTTTTATAATATTTTTATTCAAATAATGAGATTTAAAGCTTCTAACTGAAGAGCATAAATAAATAGATATTTCTGGATTGCATCTTCCAAACTTTATTTCAGAAGGAAACTCAAAAAAGTGTTTGATGGGTACAATTTTATGTGGGTGGGTCTGCAGAAGACAAACTTTGCACACAAAGTAAAGGCATCTAAAAATGAAGCTGCTCTTATTCAGATATTTCCAGTATTTTCTTTTTTAAGCACCAACCTTTGTATACCTCTTGGGAGCTGCAGTTTTGCTAAAAAGAGAGCCAGGAGAGTCAGAACACTCACAAAATAGTGAGTTTTTTATTTTATTACTTTAAAAGAATATTTTTATTGATTTCAGAGAGGAAGGGATAGGGAGAGAGATATAAACATCAATGATGAGAATCGTTGATAGGCTGCCTTCTGCATGCGTTCAACTGGGGATCGAGCCTGCAACCCCGGGCATGTGCCCTTGACCCGAAACTAAGTCCCTTAGTTCACAGGCCAATGCTCTCTCCCCTGAACCAAACTGGCTAGGGTGATAGTTTTTAAAGTTTGCATCCTGTACAGTAGTAATAAAATGACCTAAAAATAATCTGAAAGTCTTATGACATAGTGGATGAATCATTATTTCTGAATTGGTGATATTCTGTGGGAATGTTTCAGAATTTGCCACTTCACAAAGTCTCGATCCCTTGCATAACTCCAGGGAAGTCCTTGGGCCTTTCATATAAATTGAAGCTTATGTAACTGGGGCATATGTTACATGTGTGTGTGGTATGTATGTGTGTGTGTGTGTGTATGCATACACGCACAATGAAGCATTTTGGTGGGAAATTTTTTCATTTTACATTCTGTATTTTAGTTTATTTAAAGAGGCTATCAGCCTGGCCCGTGTGGCTTGGTGGTTGAGTGTCACCTATGAACCAGGATGTTATGGTTCGATTCCTGGTCAGGGCACATGCCCAGAATTTGGGCTTGATCTCCAGTATGGGGCGTGCAGGAGGCAGCCAATCAATGATTCTCTCTCATAATATGTTTCTCTCAATTTTAGAGTGAGCTTCTTGGCAGGTCTTTTTTGTTTTGTAACATACAGTATGTCACAGACTTTTAGGTGGTCCTACTGAAACTGACTAGTATGTACTCACACCACATTGAACTCGCTGCCCAAGTTCAGCAAGGCTTGATCTGGTCTGTACTTTGTTCTGTGATATGAACCCAGTGATCATGAATTTGGATGTCATGGCAATGTCAAATTGCTATAGAAGTAGCTTAACACACTCTTAAGTTTCTGTCCTTGCGAAGGACCATGATTTGAATAGCACTGTTCGAGAGAACTTAATTTTTTAAAGTGTAAATGTCAACTCAAATCAAGTGACCTTGATGGGGAGAGGATAATTAATTGACACCAAACAGGAACACCTAAAAATGTTATTTATGGAACTTTATATTTTGCCAAGGGAGACAAGCCCAGGCAAAGGAGGGATCTATCTTCTTTCTCATTTCACAGCCATTCTTAGCCATTATTTTGGAGGTCAAGGTGCTCGAATCTCACTCCATTTTAGGAAAGGGCCTGGGATGATGTGAATGCCTTTCCCACCCATATAATGTATAGAATGTGATATTTTTCAAATACAAGTTGCTTTTTATCCAGAATATAAAATATGGTAGGTATCCCCTTACATTATGTATTGAAGTCAGTGGGAAACGGAATGATTTTACTGTGACTTTACTATTGTCACTGTATGAGTTTAGGTTGGGCCGTAATGTGATGTAGCAGCAAAATTGTTTATTGACCTTGAGACTGACAAGATGTGAACTTGAGTTCTGGCTCTGCTACCAGTTCTCTGTGGCCAAAGACAAAGACACTAACAATTGTGAACCCCCATTTACTGATTTGTTTTGTACTTATGATACTGCTTTCCTTGGGAAGCATTGTGGAGATTAGAGATAATATATGTAAAATGACAAAATGTCTGACATAATAATTGCTCAAGGAATCAGAATTACTATTGATGATTACAGTGATGCACTATCTATTATTATTAGTGATATTATCATCTCTCATGTTCATCCTTATCCAAAACTTGTTGGGCTTCTAATTTCAGATACCAGGAGTTAAGATAGTGAGGGAAACCCAATGTAGATCTTCAAGTCTGATACTCGAGGGGCCACTTAATTTTTCTAAAGTAGTTTAACTCTTAACCAAAGTACCAAGGTTCATGCCTGATTGGCGTGGCTCAGTGATTGAGTGTCAACCTATGAACCAGGAGATCATAGTTTGATTCCGAGTCAGGGCATGTGCCTGGGTTGTAGGCTCGATCCCCAGTGCGGGGCATGCAGAGAGGCAGCCGATCAATGATTCTCACTCATCATTGATGTTTATAGCTCTCTCTTTCCCTCTCCCTTCCTCTCTGAAATCAATAAAAAATATATTTTTAAAAACCAAGGTACCAAGGTTCACTTGATCACATATTATCCTAACTTTAGGAAAGTATACACTTACCTTAATTTGAAAAGCAATGTAAAATAACAAATTCCATACTGTGTTCTTTTTTTATTGTCTAAAGTTTTACATATGTCTCCTTTGTCCCCAGTGGACCTCCTCCCCCATCCTTCCCAGCCTGGGCAAGCCCCCACTGCCCCAGTGTCTGTGTCCATTGGTTATGCTAATATACATGCATATAAGCCCTTTGGTTGCTCTCTAACCGCCCACTGCCCCTCACTATCTATCTCTAGATCAATCTATTTTTGTTCATCAAATTATGTTTTTCATTATTTTCCACATGTGAGTGAGATCATGTGATATTTATCTTTCTCCGACTGGCTTATTTCGCTTAGCATAATGCTCTCCAGTTCCATCCATGCTGTTGCAAATCATACTGTGTTCCTTACCTTCTCCCAATTCTAAAGTAATACACCCTTTGTAATAGAAAACAGTATGCACCGTATACCTTTAACCATAAATACAGAAGACTTGATTAATGCACATATGTGTGTAATTTATATTTCTCCTCCTGTCTATGTCTTTGATACCTTAAAAGCTTAAATAAAGTACAAAATCAAATATATGTGTCATAAAACAAGCTGGTCGAGTAACATGCCCAGTAATTCATAAGTAAAAAGAAAGGAGAAAGTCTGTAAAATAATGTGACATGCACAGAAAAGTGCCTGACACATAGTAAACACCTAACAAATGGTGGTAGCACTATAAGAGGCAAGGGAATGGCCACAAAGGTGGTAAGGAGGTTTCTGTGACATGCTGGAGATTTTGATGCTGAGGTATTTTACTTGGGTGATATATCAATCAGGTCCAGTCAGAAAACAGAAACCACTTTAGATATTTCAAAAAGAGGGCATTTGCCCAGCTGGCATAGCTCAGTGGTTGATCATCGACCTATGAACCAGGAGGTCACAGTTTGAGATTCCTGGTCAGGGCACATGCCCGGGTTGTGGTCTCAGTTCCCTGTGTGGGACGTGCAGGAGGCAGACAAGCAATGATTCTCATCATTGATGTTTCTATCTCTCTCCCCTCTCCCTTCCCATAAATCAATAATAAAATATATGTAAAAGAGAGCATTTAAATGCCAGAAATTGATTACCCAATGATGGAAGAGTTAAGAAGCCAAACAGAGAACAAGGAACCTTCGCTATACTCAAGATTGGAGGGGCCATGGCAAGAGGGCTATCATCAGAGCCCCAGAAGCCAGGGCCATCAGGTGGAACTAGAACCAGTGGCCAGTTAGGAGCACTGGGGGAGGGGCTGATGGGAGAGAACTGGAGACAGGAAAGAGCCACAGCTCCTGGCAGAGCTTCTGCTGAAGGCAGCGAGGAAAAGGGAGAAAATAGCCTCACCTCTCTTTCCTCCTGCCCTTTGATCTTCTGCCAGTGACTCCCATTAGCTAAACTTACCTGGAAGTCAGTTGGTAAGGGAGCATTAAAATGCCATTCTCTGTAAGAAGAAGAGGGGAGGAGGAAAAGGTCAGAGAATGGATCTTAGAACCAGCAAGCAAATAGATAAAATATAGGAAACCTCATGGCAGGTGAGGCAGCCAAAATCTATGCCAATATGCAGGGATGAGAAACACAAAGCCTTAATAAAAGCTATCCGAGGTGACTTAGAGATGGCACTAGAAGGGCACATTGGATTGAAAGGAAACTAACCTAAAAATAAGGAAGAGCAGTTAGCAGTAAAGTTATTTGCACGGAATTTCAAACACTGAAGATAAGCGCCCATTCATTTGATTATAGTACTTGTATTCTTTATAGTTGTTTATTCTCAGGTTTTTGCATTAAGTTGGTTGGAGTGTTGTCCTGTACACCCAAATGTTGTGGGTTTGATTTCCGGTCAGGGCACATACCCAGGTTTCAGGTTCGATCCCTGCCCAGGGCTTGTATGGAAGGCAACCAATCTCTCTCTCTCTCTCTCTCTCTCTCTCTCTCTCTCTCTCTCTCTCTCTCGTCTCCCTTCCTCCTTCCCTTTTCTCTCTCTCCTTAAAATAAATAAATACACCCTCAAGTGAGGATTCAAAAACCCACAAAAAACCTGTCTTCTTCATGTTTATCAGCAGTGTCGCAGTGTCTGGTACACAGTAAGTAGCCTCTGAATAAATAAATTGGTCATTGAATGAAACACAGTAGAGAAAGAGAGTGATTTTGCTGGGGAAGAAGACAAATACTACTTAAGAAGATGAAAGGTTAGCTCTAGCTGGTTTGGTTCAGTCTGTGGACTGAAGGGTTCTGAGTTTGATTCCAGTCAAGATACATGATGTTTCTCTCTCTGTCTCTCCCATCTCTTCCTCTCTCTCTAAAAATCAATGGAAAAAAATATCCTCAGATGAGGATTAACAACAACAACAAAAAGATGGAAGGTTATAGATGATATTTTCCTAAGGCAGATTATTAAACTGGCAAGATGGAACTCTCTGGAGAAATGGAATTATTTCTAGAATATAGAAGATAAAGCCTTATAATAATAAAAATAGCCAGTATCCATTAAGTTATAGATTTTGTTTGCAGCTTAGTATTTTAGCAAAATCATATGAACTGCTACTCTGGAATTAATTTTGTTCTTAAAGGGAATAATTAATTGATGATCAAGATAATAAGACCCTTGAAAGAAAGAGTCAATATTGGATCTGTAATGTATATAACAAGGGAAGGAAACACTGAACACAATTTGATGTGCTGATAAGCCTCATTTATTCATTGGTTCCATGACTCAATAAACATTTAAGAGTGTGCCAAGCATTGTGAGACTAAATTTTAGGACATCAGACTAAAAATATTATGAAAAAATAAGATTTATTAAAGGTATACATTTTTTATAATTTATTTTTCTTTAATATTAAAACATTGGTTCACTTCAGAAATTTTGGAAGAAAATAAGTGTAAAAAAAAAAGAAAAATCATTTCAAGTCTCAGCATCTAGAAATAACCACCATTTACATTTTAAAGGATTGCTTCCAATCTTTTTTTCTATGCATTTTATGGGGTTGTTTGAGATACTAAACTATATAATAAAAGGCTAATATGTAAATTGTCCCCTTGGAAGTTTGACTGGGAGATCAAGAGTTTGATTGCTTGCTGTGACATGTGCTGAACACCAGGGGGCAGCATAGAACATGGTGGGTGACCAGTGGCAGTGGGGCACTGAGGTAGTGAGGGAAGGAAGAGGTGGGGAGGCAGGGAACCTGGTCAGTCCTGATCACTGGTCAGGCCTAGGGATCCTACCTGTGCAAGAATTTCATGCACCAAATCTCTAGTTATATTTATAATGCTGTATGCTACTTTATTCCTTAAATTTTACAAGTTTTCATTCATTCTTAATAATTCTTCAGGTCTGTTATATTTTCCAAATTGCATTTTCCTAGAGCACCACTTTTTAAAACTAATTTCCCATATTTCTTTCAAAAACATGTTTTTATTGGTAGAGAGAGAGAAAAAAAGACAGAAACATCTATGTGAGAGAGAAGCATCGATCAGTTGCTTCCCACATGTACCTCAACTGGAGATTCAACCCACAATCTGGGCATGTGTCCTGATAGGGAATTGAACCAACAATCTTCTAGTATGCAGGACGATGCCCAACCAACTGAGCCACACTGGCCAGGGCTAATTTCCTATTTTTCAAAAATTAGTTTAGGGAAATGGAAGCTCCAATTTGTGTTGAATTTATGGAAATCAATCTTTAAGATTCTGGAAACTTATTACAAACAGACTTCTGAAAAGTATGCCAAGCTGCTTGTGTATTTTTTTCCCAGTACCTTTTATAGATTTTTTTTAATTTAATAAATATTTATTGTTCAGATTATTACAGTTGTTCCTCTTTTTTCCCCCATACCTCCCCTCCACCTAGCTCCCACCCTACCCTCTGCCCTTACTGTCCTCATCCATAGGTATACGATTTTTGTCAAGTCTCTTCCCGCACCCCCCACACCCCTTTCCCCCTGAGAATTGTCAGTCCATTCCATTTATGCCCCTGATTCTATTATATTCAACAGTTTATTCTGTTAATCAGATTTTTAATTCACTTAATTTTTAGATTCACTTGTTGATAGATATGTATTTGTTGTTCATAATTTTTATCTTTACCTTTTTCTTCTTCTTAAAGAGTACCTTTCAGCATTTCATGTAATACTGGTTTGGTGGTGATGAACTCCTTTAGCTTTTTTTTTTATCTGCAAAGCTCTTTATCTTCCCTTTAATTCTGAATGATAGCTTTGCTGGAGAGAGTAATCTTGGTTGTAGGTTCTTGCTATTCATCACTTTGAATATTTCTTACCACTCCCATCTGGCCTGCATAGTTTCTGTTGTGAAATTGGCTGACAATTGTATGGGTACTCCCTTGTAGGTAATTGACTGTTTTTCTCTTGCTGCTTTTAATATTCTCTTTTTGTCTTTTGCCCTTGGTATTTTAATTATGATATGTCTTGGTGTGATCCTCTCTGGATTACTTTTGTTTGGGGTTCTGTGTGCTTCCTGTATTTGTAAGTATATTTATTTCACCAAGTGGGGGAAGTTTTCAGTCATTATTTCTTCAAATGGGTTTTCAGTATCTTGCTCTCTCTTTCTGGCACTCCCATAATTCGGATGTTCATTTGCTTGAAATTGTCCCAGAGGTTCCTTACACTGTCTTCATATCTTTGGATTCTTTTTCCTTTTCCAGATGAGTGTTTTCTGCTTCTTTGTATTTCAAATCTTTAACTTGATTCTTGCCATCTTCTGGTCTGCTGTTATATCTCTGTATATTTTTTGTTTTAGTCAGTGTATGCTTAATTTCTAGTTGGTCCTTTTTCATATCCTTGAGGGTCTTGCTAAATTTATTGGCCTTTTCTAGAAAATTCTTGAAAATCTTATAACCGTGGTTCTGAACTCTATATCTAGTTGTTTGCTTTCCTCCATTTCTTTCATTTGTGATCTATTTCTTTGTCTCTGCATTTGGGTTGCTTCCCTGTGTTGATAGAGTGGTTTTGTGTGCTAGGTGTCCTATAGGGATCAGTGGCCCAGCCTCCCCAGACCTGAGGTGGACACTTGGTGTACCCCTTTGTGGGCTCTGTGCACAGTCTTGTTGTAGTTAAGCCTTGATTGTTGTTATCACTGGGAGGAATTGACCTCCAGGCCAATTGGCTGTGCGGATCAGCTATGTCTATGCTGGGAGAACTTCTGTGCTGGAGACACCCTTATGAGACAAGACCTACAAAAACCTCTGTGCTCAGCTTGGATGGGGCAGAGTCTCAGGACGGAGCAGACAGCATTGGTTTCTCACCAGCCCTGCTCTAATAAACCCTTGTGTCTCAGTGTCCCATGGTAATCGCTGCAAGCACCTCTTAGAGAAAGCCACCCTCGAGTTCTGCCCGCTGCCAGATAGTCCAGTTTCTCCCCAAATGAGTCTGGGTCCCTAGAGTCTTAGCCGGAACTGGAGTTCAGTGCATCTGGGAGCTTTTGTCTCCCTCCTGCTTGAGAAAGCCAGCTACACACTCAGTTGCCAGTCCTCTACACGCATGGATCTCAGTACCTCTGCCCCTGCAGCTCCTGAATCTCAGTACGTTTTTCTCTTTCCTTCTAGTTGTAGAATTTCCACTCAACCAGCTTTCCTGTGGTTCTGGATGGTGTCCGTTTTGTCTTTTAGTTGTAGTTTTGAAATTGTTGTGCGAGTCAGCAGTTTAGGTGTTTACCTATGCTGCCATCTTGGTTTCTCCCTACTTGTGTAGTAAAGATATTACAGAATAACGTATGTGTGGTTAGAAATAGGCAATCTGATATCAGAAGGTTGATAAGTTAAATTTATCCTATGATAAATATAGTTTGGAAATTTAAGTGTACAGTTTTCTACCACAAATATCTTAATGGATAAATTTTCCTTTACAAAATATGTATGGTCTCAAGGATACAAGGCAACTATCCTTGAGAACGTTCAATATTACAGGAAAATCATTGCCTTTCTTTGCAAACAAATTTATTTTTTATCATTTTAATATGTCTTTATTGATATTTAGAGCAAGAGGAAGGGAGAAGCATAGATAGAAATATCGATAAGAAACATCATCAATCCATGATTCCCCACTGGGGATCGAGTCCAAAACCTGGGCATGTTCCCTGCCTGGAATTGAACCCATGACCTCTTTGTTCAAGGGTCAATGCTCAACCATTGAGCCATACCAGCTGGGCTCTTAGCAAACAAGTTCAGACAGAAACTCAACTTTTTATCTTTTTTTTTAGTTTTCACATTTACACTAACTGATATGTAAAAACTCACTTAGCTGTAATCATCTATCTGGAAAGAGAATGTCTAGCAGAACATGTTATCTGCTCAAAACATTTGTGCCTACAATTAGCACATTCTGTTCAAGGTTCTTCCTTACACTGCCAATTAAGGCTGTAGCTTCTTGCTTCAGTTATGTTTTCTGGTCAAGATACAATTAAAGGGTATGGAACTAATAATTTTTTCCACACTTGCTTCCAATTTTTTGCTGCTCTAAGTTAGACTGTGAGGAACATCTTTGTGAGTAAAGCCTCTTCATATTTGATTCGTAGACAGGTAGTCACTGGGTATTAATCTTTTAAGTTACTTTGTGTATGTTGCCTGAAATTCTCTCAAAAGGTTGTACTTAAGTAGATTCTTTTCTTAAAAAAGATATTTTATTTATTTATTTATTTATTTATTTATTTATTTATTATTTTTCATAATCCTCACCCAAGGATATTTTTCCATTGATTTTTAGTTTTGTTTTCTTTTTAAACATACTTTATTGATTTTTTACAGAGAGGAAAGGACGGAGAGAGTTAGGAACATCGATGAGAGAGAAACATCCATCAGCTGCCTCCTGCATACCTCCCACTGGGGATGTGCCCACAACCAAGGTATGTGCCCTTGACCGGAATCGAACCTGGGACCTTTCAGTCCGCAAGCCGATGCTCTATCCACTGAGCTAAACCAGTTTTGGCTCCATTGATTTTTAGAGAGAGTGGAAGAGGGAAGGAAAGATAGAGAGAAACATCTATCTGTGAGATCAATTGGTTGCTTCCTGCACAAGCCCTGACAAGGGTCTGGGCCTGAAAGGAATCTGTAACTTGACCTGAAGAGAACCTGGGACCCTTTGTTCCACAGGTCTCTGGATGCTCTATCTACTGACCCAAGCCAGCTAAGACCCATTTACATTCTTAAATACATGAGACTGCCCATCTAAGCCCTTGGCAGTGAATTGCATTATTTTTACCTTTGTTATTGTAATAGGGAACATAAGACCTTCTTGTTATTTGCATGTCTTTGATTACTAGTGATCATGACCATTTACTTTTAAATGTTTACTGAGCATTTTTCCACCTTTGTGAGTAAGGTAACAGGAAAACCAATTTAACCAAACAAAACTTGTCCAAACTTTTGTGAGATAATGTAAATTTCTTTGCATTGTATTGAGGAACTCTTAGTAATGAGAATTCTGATTGCATCAGTACCGTTTTTTGAATCACATTTTAGCTTTCTCTTCTCTAAGCTAAACAAGTCTAATCCCTTTATCCATATTCATTGGGCCTATTATCCACCCATTATTGTTAGATTTTCTTATTATCTATTTCAACTCCAGTTTTTTCACATTTTTAAATACATGCAGAGCTTTAAACTACAGTGGTTCTCTTAATAAAAGGCTATTCAGTTATGGAAGAGGAGGAAGCTTGCTTCCTGCCTCTTGAGTGATGGAATGGAAACTCAGATATACCACAGGTACAGACAGTTTTATAATTCCATGTGAGGCACATAAGTATGGAGTACTTGGAATATTCCAGGCCCTGTTGTGAGGAAGAGAATGCTAGGGAATATAGGCATAATCCCTGTCCATCTCCCAAGCCTGTGTGAACTCACACATGCACTGGTCCTTAGATGTGATAGAAGTCCTTGCCCATGGGAGCAAAGGGCCCTGTACCAGGTCTACTTGTGGCCAATAACAAATGCTTAAGTTATTCTAAGTTCTGTCTGTCTCTGGACCCCAAATGACAACCATGTTATTTCCTTATGTTGCTGATCTAGTAGTTTATTTTTATTGAATTTATTGGGTGACATTAGTTAATAAAATTATAAGTTTCAGGTATATAATTCTATACAATATACACATGAATGTTACAGAATTGTAATAGTTTATCAGTGCCAGCATGTACCAGTTGGAATGACTAAAGGTTTAAATTCAATCTAACAACACGCACATGCACATGTGGAGCCTATCATTGCCTGGTATCTTTCTACTTGTTTGGTATGGATTCTAGAAAGGCATATGTCAGCTTCACAAAAGACCTCACTGTCTTCTTTGGGGAATAAAATTGACAAACACGGAGTAGTTAATAATGCTGTGTATACCAACTTACACAATGTCAAGGTCAAATGTATGGTATATATAGATAAAAAGTGCAGTATTGATTAGAACCATTGGGGAATTCTTTTTGGAGAGAAGGAAAAAAAATCATTGTTCTGGGAAGTAATTTTGTAATATTTAGGTAAATTAAAATGTAGGCCGGGGGGAGGTCAATGAGGGAAAAAAAAAAAAGAGACATATGTACTGTATTTTCCGGCCTATAAGACGACTTTTAACCCAGGAAAATCTTTTCAAAAGTCGGGGGTCATCTTATACGTAGGGTGTTGTCTTATAGGGCGAGTATATCCCAAACTCTATATTTTAACTGGAGAAGTTGGGGGTTGTCTTATACGCCTAGTCATCGTATATGCTGGAAAATATGCTACTACTATTTGTAATACTTTAAACAATAAAAAAAAGAAAAAGAAAATAGAGAAATATGTAAAAAAAAGATTACAGGTAGTGGATGGAGCAGCATAAACAAAGGTAAAATTGAAAGAGTAGTTTGTTGAGGACATTGTTCTTTGAAAATCTACTCCAGAGTTTTGAAGAAACACCTGATTTATTGCCATTATATTAAGGGTATATTAAGTATTGTTCATTGTAGAATGAGAAATTTGAATCTCATTTTATTGCCAATGGGAAAACATTGTTGAATCTTCAAAAGAGAGAGATGATGAAGTCTGTGTTCTGTTTTTAGAGATAAGAATTTGATGGGATAGTTTCAGGATGTTTGGAGAGGGAGAGATTAGTTAATTTATTTTGTTTTGCTTTGTGATATTTGAGCTGCTGAGGGTCTTAAGATAGCAGTGGGAGAAAGAAAAGGGGAACATGACTTCAGAAGGTTTCTTCCCAAGGTAGAATTGCCTGAAAGTAGTTTTAGGTTGGATGAGTTTTTAAAAAAAGAATTATGATGCCTTCCAGATTTTCAGCCTTAGTAACACAGAAAATGGTGATATCATTGAACAAAAAAGAGGAATCAAAAATTGAGGCAATAGGAAATAGATCTGAAATTTATTGATTTTTATATACTTATGGATTTGTTTATGTAGTTCATATTTTTATAAAATTCATTTTAGGCCCCTGGTTCATTTGGTTGGAGTGCCATCCCATGCACCGGAATGTTTGATTCCTGGTTAGGGCACATACCTAGGATGCATGTTCCATCCCCTGTAGGGGTGCGTACTGGAAGCAACCAATGTGTTTCTTTCTCTCTCTCTCTCTCTCTCTCTCTCTCTCTCTCTCTCTCTCGTTAACCCCCCTCTCCCTTCCTCCCTAAGATCAATAAAAAATATTTTAGGATGTTTATATAAAATGTATGAACTTCCATACCATATGCATATATTTCTCATTAATCTTATCAAAAGCCCATGAAGTATATTATCTCCATAGTGTAGATGAAGCTCAAAGAAAATGGGTAATTTGCTCGCATAGCAGAGCTGAGATTTTAAATATACTTTACATTCCTAAACCAGTGATTTAGCCCCTGAGCTAAACTTTCTTCCTGGAAGTGACAGTGGCTTTTGAAGAGGAAATATCCTGGAGCCATTTGCAAAGGAAAACTAAAGAAATATTTTAGAATAATCAACATGATAAAAAGATTCCTTATATAAAAAAATAGATTTTTAAATTGCTTTTCAGAGAGAGGGAGAGAAACATCGATGTGAGAACAAAATATTAATATACTGCCTTTGGCATGCCCCTTACTGGGGATCAAACATGCAACCTGAGCATGTGCCCTGCTGGCAACCTTTTGGTCCACAAGATGTCACCCAACCAACTGAGCTACACTGGCCAGGGCAAGATTGCTTGTATTTTTATTTTTATTATATTTTATATATGAAATGATAGGGACAAGGATATATATGTATACATATATACACACACACATGCACACACACACACACACTGAGCAAAAGTATATATCCTGGAAATATTTATCCTAGGAGCTTTTATGATACAACTAGAGGCCCGGTACACGAAATTTGTGCAGGGTGTGTGTAAGTGTTGTGTGTATGTGTGTGTGTGTGTGTGTGTGTGTGTGTGTTCCTCAGCCCAGCCTGCACCCTCTCCAATCTGGGATCCTTCAAGGGATGTCTGACTGCCTCTCACAATCCAGGACTGCTGGCTCCCAACTGCTCAACTGCCTGCCTTCCTGATTGCCTCTAACTACTTTTGCCAGCCAATCTGATCATCCCCTAACCACTCCCCTGCCAGCCTGATTGATGCCTAACTCCTCCCCTGCTAGCCTGTTTGCCCCTAACTGTCCTCCCCTGCAGGCCTGGTCACCCCTAACTGCCCTTTCCTGCAGGCCTGGTCAGCCCTAACTGCAGGCTTGATCGACCCCAAGTTTCCTCTTCTGCTGGCCTGATCACCCACAACTACCCTCCCTTGCAGACCTGATCCCTCCCAACTGCCCTCCCCTGCTGGCCATCTTGTGATGGCCATCTTGTGTTCACATGGGGGCAATCATCTTTAACTGTATGAGGGTAGCCATCTTGTGTATTGCAGTGACAGTCAGTTTGCATATTATTCTTTTATTAGATAGGATTAGATAGGATAGAGGCCTGATGCATGGGTGGGGGCCAGCTGGTTTGCCCTGAAGGGTGTCCCGGATCAGGATAGGTGTTCCCTTGAGGCATGGGGCGGCTTGGGTGAGGGGCCTGTGTTGGTTTGCAGGCTGGCCACTCCCCCCAGCAATGCAAGGAGAGGCCTTGGTATCTGGGATTTATTTATCTTCTATAATTGAAACTTTGTGGCCTTGAGTGGAGGCCTAGGCCTGCCAGGGCAGGCGGAAAGCTTGGCTTCCTCTATTGCCAGGGAAACCCAAGTCTCCTGCTTTCTCCGTGGCTGCATCCATCTTGGTTGGGTTAATTTACATACTCACTCCTGATTGGGTGGTGGGCATGGCTTGTGAGCATTGCAGAGGTATGGTCAATTTGCACATTACTGTTTTATTAGATAGGCTATCTCATGTAGCCTTCACAGTAGCCCTTGAACCAAGTACTGTTATTGATCCCTTTACACATGATGAAACTGAGACATAAGGTTTAGAGAAGTTAGGGTTCCCTGCCCAAGCGCACCGCGAGACTGCATCATGATTATAAGGAGTGAATTTAGTGTCAAATAGATTTGAGTATGTGCAGTTTTTCTTTTTATTTGGGAGAAAGGAAAAAGAGAAAGAGAGAAATAGCGATTTGTTGTTCTACTTGTTTTTGCATTCTTTGGTTACTTATATGTACCCTGATTGGAGATTAAACCCACAACCTGCATTATGACTATGCTTCAACCAACTGAACCATCTGGTCAGGTCAAGCAGATTTGAATTTTAATCCTTAGGCCTTTGGTTTATTTGTTTGTAAGATAGGACTGAAATAACAGTATCACAGTTGGGGATATTAAATGAGAATTTGTGTATTTATCACTAACATCCAGTAAGTATCCAATAAATAAGGGCCATTATTAATGTTCTTCTATTGTGGAGTCATAACTTAGAACCATCTTTATTCATCAGTTTTTCCATTACCCAGTAATATTCTTCTGGAAGATGGTGGATGAGGCAAACAATTTGGAAGAAGCCACACACAGAGAGAAGTTTGATCAGAAGATACATTTAATACTCAGTCATTTTTTAAAAATTTAATATGTGTACACGATTTTAAAAGAAAGAAAAGGGTAGTATGAAAAGTAAGTCTCCCTCTCAGCCCTGATGTCAGTCCTCAGAGGCAATTAAATTGTGTAGTTCCTAAGTTCCTTTCTGTAGATATTTTATGCATATACAAGCAAATGTGAATATAAATAAGCTCATTTTTACATATTGATTATATAATAAACATGATGCTCTGTTCTTTGATGTCATCACCTTTTAAATAATTAAACTAAAGCCTTTTTTCCTGAAGAGTAACAACCTGACAAATTGTGAATGAAAAGTTACTACTATCTTGCAAAATTATGTTAATATTTTATGAGATGTAAACACATAAATAAATGTGAGAAGTTTATAATTAGCAATCAGTAGCCTAACTGGTTCTCATGACTTCCAAAAAAAAAACATTATTACTCAATAGGGATATTAAGATTATCTTCAAAAGTATGGAGAGGATGAACTCCTTTATATGCTGACACATTTAAGAGAGTGTCTGGACTTGGCTTCTTAATTCAGGATTTGGACTGCTGATGCTCTTTAAAAGAAATTTCACATCCTCTCTTCCCGACTTCCTCATAATACACACTTCACTTCAGAGCAATCATGACTTTCTATGTTAGGGTGGTTAAGAGTCTTGAAAATTTAAGATCCCAAAGTCTCAAAACTACTCCAAGGAGTGAATTAGGCCTTGCTTGCTTCTGGGCAAATGTATTTTCCAGATTTAATGTGATATCAAATACTTGTCAAGGTTAAAGAAATTCGTGGTCTCTCTGTTCAGATTGCGAGCAGGTGGGAGCCCTTAGGCCAAAAGAGTATTTTTGAAGCCCCACTTAGAATGAGCATTTGTATTTGGTTCTCTGACTCTGGCAAGGAAGGGACACTGCCATAGGGATGTTAACTGTTCTTACAATGAAATAAAACAACATAATACATAAAACAAAAAACAATGCAGCTCAGCCAGAGTGGCTCAGTTGGCTCGAGTATTGTCTCATACACCAAAAGGCTGTGAGTTTGATTCCTGGTCAAAGCACATACCTGCGTTGCAGATTCAGTCCCCTGTGGTCAGCATGTACAGGAGGCAACCTATGAATGTTTCCCTCCCTCTCTCCCCCTTTCTTTATCCCACCCTCTCCTTTCCCCTTCCCCTTCTCTCCCTCTCCCTTCCTCCCTCCCTTCTTCTCCCCCTGCCTCTCTATCTCTGCTCCTCTCTCTTTCCCTTCCTCTCTCTAAGCATGTCCTCCAGTGAAGATTCAAACAAACAAAAGTAGGTGGAGGAATGTTCAGGACAATGATGCTTCTGGCTTATGTGAAAAATTTTTGACATTTGCCTTTTTAAGGGAGTTCCTCGTCTACTCTATTGATTCAAGTAAAGCAACCCTTTTTCTTTTCAGGAAAGAAAAAAAGAAAGAGAAAGACTTTGCTTCTAGATCTTGTTTTTCTTCTAACTGACTAGGGAACCCAGGACAAGGTAGTTAGAACTTTCTAGTCCCTTTTTTCCATTTGGAAAAGTAAGATTTAGAATGAGAGATTTCTAGTTGTAAGATGCTATAATATCACTTTTTATTTGATAAAATTATGGGTTTATTTAAATCCCCAAAGAATACCCATAAGGAGTAGTTAGAGATAAGTTAAAGCTACCTAAAGAATTTAATTCCTTGTTGCCCAGTAACTTAAATCCCTCAGCAGTCAGGCAAGAACCACATTCCTGCCTTGAGACAAGATTTAGACCTTTCAGAACTTATCCTCCGGCTATGTTCCAAAAGTTTATTTGTAAGTTATTTGCTTATAGCTTGGAATAAAATGTGTTATAAATGGTAGTTAGGTCCCCAAATCACAGAATTTTATTTAACCCTTAGAGTGTCTGGTGCCTGCACTGTATGAATAGCATGTAACTACATGCTTCTATGGGAACGAAATGTTTTGTGGGTAGAAGTTCACATTGCTGTGCTTGATTCCTTTACTCTCAGGGCTTCTTTGGATAAGAAGAACTGGGCATTTAATTATAAGAAATCTCGTTACCTTCCTGGTCACCCCACCACCCACTGGCCTGTCAGCTTCCCTTTCTGTTCCATATTTTTCTTTGTGTGAAGGTGTCCATGATCTCTCAGCTCTGACACCCCACCCTCAGCCCCTGCCCTGATTCATGGTCCTTCTGAGGCACTGCCTATCCCACTCGTAATGGTTGGGATTACAAACACACTGAGCACACAGAGACCCATTTCTCCTCTAGCTGTGGAGTGGGGAGGCCAGCAAGGGTTGTGGGGATCAGGAAGATTTGGCCTTGAATCCAGGCTCAGGGATGCAACCTTAGGGAAGTTGCTAAACATCTCTGAGCCTCATTTTACTTACGTTGAATGAGGCTGGTAATATGGAAGGCAGGGCACTGTGTATGCATCAGGTACATGCAGCATCTGGCCTTGGTGCTCAATGAATGTCAGCACTCCTTTTGTTATTGGCCTGCCACGTCTGTTTTTCTCTTAGACTATATAGGGAATACTGAGATGCAGAAAGGGCTAAATGCCCGGCCTGCATGGCTCAGTAGCTGAGCATAGACATACGAACCAGGAGGCCACGGTTCGATTCCCAGTCAGGGCACGTGCCTGGGTTGCAGGCTTGATTCCCAGTGTGGGGTGTGCAGGAGGCAGCCAATCAATGGTTCTCTCTCAACATTGATGTTTCTCTCCTTCTCCTTTCCTCTCTCTGAAATCAATAAAAATATGTTTAAAAAACAAACAAACAAACAAATACAAAAAGGGCTAAAACGAGATTTATCTACATTTATAAAAAGAAGGCTGCTTTAAATTTGTCCCAAGTATTTCTGTGGAGGAGTCGGAGGCGAATAAAGGATAGGTCAGATCCAGTGAAACCTAAGATGAGAGTAGGAGTCAATCCCAAAGGTAGGATGGAGGAAGCTCTGGACATTACAAATAAAAGGAGAAAGGGGAACCCTCATTCCTGTGGATTCAGGGCCATCCTGAGCTGGACAGTTGTGCCTGGTTCTTGGATTGAACCCTCAAACTGGTCAAATGAGAGAGATCATGCCTTATTTCAAGCAGCTTCCAAGTACAACATAGTTTTGAGGTGATAAAGAAGAGTCTTTTCTTAGTAACACTGATACTTTCCTTTTCTTGATTCAAATGAGTTGCCCAAACACCCGGATGCGTGAATGTGGATTCATCCATCAAATCGGTCTATATCATGGGACAAAGCAGCCCATTATCGAATGAAAAGCTCCTGCCATTGATTAATTTTTTAACAGCTGCAGCTGCTGAGTGATTGGTCTTTTTTAAAAGAATGATTTACATATTAGCATCTTTATCAGGCTCTAATCACTAGTCTCTCATCTCCAGAAGATTTAACACATAACACTAAAAAAAAAAAAATTTCTGTCACATGCTCCATTTTTATAAATGTCACACTACACCTAGGCTTCTGGATGCATGGGCAGTTTGAGTCATATCACTTGCCCGCCCCCAGAGAGTATGAAACACAGAAATGGGACACATTTGACTGTATTTGAATTGTATACTATCTTGGACTAATTATTCACACTTAAGAATTTAACTGATTTTGTTCTTCTATCTTTCAGTCAATAATATATAACAATAAAAGCATAATATGCAAATTAGACCAATGTCCTTCCAGACGACCTTCCGATTGAAGCTGGGGCTGTGAGGGAAACCTGGGTCCCGGGTTCCAGAGGGAAGCCAGTGCCGGCAGCTGGGGGAAGGAAGGCCTACTCTTGCAGGAATTATTGCGCATGGGGCCTTTAGTCAACAATGAAAACCTAAACCATTTCTTTTCCCTAATAACATTAAAGTGTGATTTTAGCATGAGGCAGAAACGTTGCAAAAAAGTGTTTTGCTAGATGGCTAATTTGCTTTTTCCATGTTAATTGTGCTCATATTTCCACTGATGTTCATTTTGACATCCATTTTATTCATGGAGGTATTAAGGGGAATGATACTGGGGGGAGTGTAGAGGGTGGGGCCTAGAAAAATGGAATGGGGAGGACAGAGGATGCAAATCATTTTCAATCAGAATCTAAAACTCATGCTGTCAGATGAAAGATTTAGAAATCTTAATTAGAGTTTTAAAACTTCTGAATAATTGAAACTTACCAAAGCTTTTTAAAAAATAACATTTATTTTAAGAGCTATGAGTAAGCAGTGGTCAGCAAGCTCATTAGTCAACAGAACCAAATATCAACAGTACAACGATTGAAATTTCTTTTGAGAGCCAACTTTTTCAAACTTAAACTTCTTCTAATGCCACTTCTTCAAAACAGACTCGCCCAGGCCGTGGTATTTTGTGGAAGAGCCACACTCAAGGGGCCAAAGAGCTGCATGTGGCTTATGAACCGCAGTTTGCCGTCCACGGTCCTAGACATAAGAATTTTTAAATATACGAGTTATTTCTCTGGAAATTAATGTCTACCTATACTGTATATGAACCGTTAGGGGTAACTAATTTTTCATTAACTCTTTAAACATGCTCATAACTTTTATCTCTTCATTAATGCAAAATCTCCTTAAAGACAAGCAGCATCTTTCCTGACTCAAGTGGTCAGAAAACTGCGGCTCGGGAGCCACATGCAGCTTGCGAGCCGAGGTTTGCCGCTCTGTTGACTAATGCATTTGCCGACCACTGCCTTAGGGGAAAACATTTTAATAATGTACTAATGCTTTTAACCTGAAGTCAAAATTTCTGGGCAAGGGTAATGCCTTACAGCAGTGGTCGGCAAACTCAGTCCACAGAGCGGCAAAATGCGGCTCGCGAGCCGCAGTTTGCCAACCACTGAGACCAAATGATTTTGCCCCCCTTAAAAGGCCCTAGGGCTGAACGTTCCCCACCCCTGCTTTAGAGGATGATGAGTAAAGTACCACCTCACTAGTGCTAATCAGGTGATTCCTGATTGCCAGGTTTAAGATTCCATTTCTGGGAGAGCAGAAACTGTAATTAGGTTAATTCTTGGTTTTGGGGACGTGGGGCTTAGCATAAGTGACTCCATTTTGGGCCTGCTGTCTTGTTTTATTTTTACAAATCTTTGTTGTTGCAAGTATTACAGATGTCCCCTGTGGTCTTGTTTTTAACAGTCCTCTATTGTAACATTGTTTTAAACATGAAACTGTCAAACTGTCCTGCATCAGTGTCACCATCTCATAGCAAAGAGGGGGAACTTTGATCCAACATGTCCTTTACTGCTAACTTTTTCTCCCTCCACCCTAAAGAAGATGGCAGGGAATGGATAGATGGACGGATGGATGGATGGATGGATGATGGTCTCTATTTGGTATTCCACATTTTGTTGATTTATAACCCAACTAACATGTCAATTAGATATACATTTTGCTGCAAGCAATAATACATCTGACCACCTGTATCAACCAGATAAAGGGTTATTGTTTTTTGTTTTGTTTTTTGTAAAACAAGAAATTTGGAAACAGTGGGGAGCTAAGGGAGAATTAGTTCCCTGATGCTGTGAGAGCTCTGGGCCAGTGTCTGTTACGCTACCTCATCTTTAGCGAGTGACATTTGACCTCATGGTTCCATGCTGACTGCTGCCTCTCTGGCAGGAAGAAGGAGAAAGCGTAATTGGACAACCAGTGGATCCAGGCTGCCTGTCACTACTTGAACCAATTCGGCGGAGACAGGGTTGAATTACATATCAGTGTTTATTCCAATCATGCTAGCAGCGGAGAGAGCCGCTGGTTATCCACAAAATTCTGCACGGTAGCCCACCATAAGCCAGCTGCTTATACTGGGTGGGATAAGGATTACCTGGGGAATGAGGGATTACAGGCACGGGGAAGTAGGCTATACAGGCTGGGGTGGGACTCCATGTTTGGGCAACAAGATAGTTAATCTTTCCATGATAATAGGAAGTTCTTGAATGGGAATGGATCGAACTCCACGGTTGACTCCCAGGTCCCCAGGGCATACAACTTCCAGCCAGGTTAGAATGTCCTTTCTTTAACCAGAACAAGGTATTCAGGGTTAGCAGAGCATGACTAAATATTTCCCATAGCCACAGCTAGTCCGCACTATTCTATTTTTGCCTCTAACAAAAGGACCTTCTCCCTCAGAGGCTCTTTGTCTTTCGGTTTGGAAAAGTAAACCCTTTCTGACAGAGAGAGTCTCAAGCGTTGGCCAAAACGGTGTCCACCTGGCTGCCCCTGGCTGGATTGAAGTGTTGCAATCCTCCAGCCTTTGCAGTAGAGAAAGGCCAGGGCGAAAGAATTTGAAAATGGTGTTGAGTAAACCATCCTAGAGAATCTGCCACAATGAAACACACCGGAGTCATCTTTCTCACTGATAAGCATTCTATTTCGTTGATCTTTTTTCTCTCTTTTATTCCAACTTCTTTATATCTCAGGAAAGTCTTGATATCTTTGTTATGTGTATTTCAAAAAAGAAGCCCAAGCTCAGACTGTAAGGGGTAAGCAGGAGAATCATTAGCAATGGGAAATATTATTTGACGAAAAATCAGATGTACAATCAATGTTATCAGTAGCTTGAACTTGGTAGAAGTAAATAGGCTTCTTTCTGAATGTCATTCGACTCAAACCACATTTATTGAGTACCAACATTTATTGCCCTAAACACAACACAATCTCTTCAGAGGGACTCATTTCCTTTTCTCATCTTTTCTTCCTCAAACATAATGAAAATGATTAGGCTGCTTCTAGTTAGTCATATCATTCCTTTTTTTTTATCACGATTGCTATAGATTTTGTTTATTTTTATTTAGTGAGTGCTTAAATTAACCTTTAAACCTTTGCAGGCTAACATAGAAATTAATCACTAGTTTCATAAATAACATGGCTGATATGGAAAGTTTTCAGTTCGTTATCTTAAAAATGTGCACCGGAATACAGTTCATATCATGTTGGAAGCTACTTTTGTGTTAGAGATGCAAAAATTCATGGCGTCTATTTACATTATGTTTGTGTAAGTATATAAATGTGCTCATTGTGGATGAAAAGGGACCAAATACGAAACCTGACAAGCTCAGGGGAGACCTGCATGGCAGCCTTACAAATTCAGAGACATAAGGTAACCACATGGAATGGTCTCAATATAAAAATTCCTAACTAAGACTGGCCGGGTGGTTGAGCATCAACCTATAGGTCACGGTTCAATCTCCTGTGGGATGTGCTGGAGGCAGCTGATCAATGGTTCTCTGTAATCATTAACTAGAGGCCTAGTGCATGAAATTTGTGCACTCGGCCTGCACCCTCTGACTGTCTGGGAGCCTCTGGGGTATGTCTGGCTGATGGCTCCCGCCTCTGCTGCTGCGCTTGCCAGCCTGGCAGCCTGGCTTCTGGCTGAGCGGTGCTCTTCCTGTGGGAGTGCACTGACCACCAGGGGCAGCTCCTGCATTGAGCATCTGCTCCCTGGTGGTCATTGTGCATCATAGTGACCAGTCGTTCCACCCTTCATCAATTTGCATATTAGCCTTTTATTATATTGGAAGGATGTTTTTCTCTTTCTCTGAAATTAATAAAAATATATTTAAAAAATACTGAATAATTCTTTTTAAAAAATTCCTAACTAAAAGTAGGCCATGGCAGGTAACCACATCCTAGGCCTGTAGCTTTTGACTTTTTACATCTAAGGTAACGTACCCCTGGAATGTCAGAGCAACCTATCCCTTTCCTGGACCTCTCAGGGTATACCCACTCCACCAGAGCATGAGACCACAGAACCCTTATTGTTATCTTGTTCCCAAAATGCCATCTCTGTGTTCTATAAATGTTAATTGTTAACTGTCCTGTATCCACCAATGTCAAAGAAATATTTATCTCTCTCTTTTACTCTTTATGCAATCTCAAAGATTTCCCCCCTTTGCTTTCTACCTGCTTCCCTAATCTACCACTGACAACTTTTATGTAACACCCTTTACATTGCCTTTGATTGTAATGTATAAAATAAGGGGCAAAACTGCCATTCTCTGGAGCAATTCCTCAATCCATTCAGATTTTGCATCCCAGCAGTTGTCCTCAGTTTGGCTCAAATAAACTCATAAAAATTCCCTACAGGTTTGGACATTTCTTATGTCAACATCATGTAACCAGTTTTCTATGTGTATATTGCTGGGCACATTGCACCCAGGACATGTGTACTGATTTTGTGTGCCTGAATATTTTATCTTTGTTTTCCCCATTTTTTGAAGCCTGAATCTTTAACCCCTCCCCGAGTTAGTACACAGTTAGGCCCATAATGGATGCTTCAATAAATATTAATTGATGATTTTTAAAATGTATAAGTAATTGTCATTTAAAGAAATGTAGTCAGAAAACTCACCAGGGGTTTTGGTTCTGTCTTCCCATCCATTCTTGTACTGGAAATGTAAGTGAATTATGACAGTGTTTTTGGTGGCACAATCATTTAGTTTGATTGCATTAGCAAAAGGTGGAGCCCAAAGAATTAATAGCCAGAAAGTTTTTGGAAAATCCAGTTAGAACTGTTTCCATAGAGTAATTTGAGTGAAGGCCAGATAATAGCTGGTTATTGGAGGAACTCCACAGTAAAAGCTTTGACATGGACTAGAAAAAGAGTGTAACTGAAGGGTAAATGTAAAATCTGGGAGAGAATAAGGAAGTGGTCTCACTGAGGCCAGAATCTGAAAAAAAAAATGACTCCTGGGGCTAAATTGGCCATTTAAATGACTGAAGGTGGAAGGGTGGGAACTGGGACAACTTGAAAAGCTTCTGTTAGTGCAGAAGGGGCCTCAGATTTTCCTGTTGTCATTTGAGAAAAGCAAGACAATGGGAAATCTCCAGATTTTAACTACGTATTGGCAAATCATTCATCAATTTTAAACATATCTTGTGAGCTAAGACCAGTCAAACCAACAAAAATAAAAAAAACAGTCTACAGACTAAATTCAGCCAGTTTGTGACTGGAGAAATAATGGAAGGAGATCAGTTTTAGGTAAAAGATCTTATGTTGAAATCTTGGGAGATAAAGGTGGAGAAACAAGTAAACTGAGAAGGTGAGTGAGGTCAGGGTAGGAATGCTGGAATTTAGGGAGATCTTGTTGAGCTGTTTTAAAACTGGAAAATGACAAAGGTGAGGCTGGCATTAAAGGAAATGAGGAAATTTATGCTGTTTTGTTTCATCATTAAAGTAGGTTTTCCACAAACTCCCCCAACTATGATAAAGGATGCTAGATTTGAAATAGGTAGCATCAACCATATTACAAAGAAAGTATTCTTTTCCATTACAAAAATACACACACACACACACACACACACACACACACACACACACTAGAGGCCTAGTGCACGAAAATCGTGCATGGGGGGAGGAGCAAGTGGGTGTATGTGTCCCTCAGCCCAGCCTGCACCTTTTCCAATCTGGGACCCTCAAGGGATGTCCGACTGCCCTCTCACAATCCAGGACTGCTGGCTCCCAACCACTTACCTGCCTGCCTGCCTGATTGCCCCTAACCACTTCTGTCTGCCATCCTAATCACCCCCTAACCACTCCCCTGCCAGCCTGATCGATGCCTAATTGCTCCCCTGCTGGTCCAATTGCCCCTAATTGCCCTCCCTGCTGGCCTGGTCACCCCTAAATGCCCTACCTTGCCAGCCTGGCTGCCCCTAATTGTCCTCTCCTGCCAGCCTGGGCACCCCAAACTGCCTTCCCCTGCAGGCCTGGTCCCTCCCCAAATGCCCTTCCCTGCAGGCCTGGTGCCCCCCAACTGCTCTTCCCTGCAGGCCTGGTCCCCCAACTGCCCTCCCCTGCAGGCCTGGTCCTGCCCTCCTCTGAATGCCAGTCATCCCTAACTGCCCTCCCCTGGAGGCCTGGTCCCTCCCAACTGCCCTCCCCTTCAGGCTTGGTACCTCCCAAATGCCCTTCCCTGCTGGCCATCTTGTGGTGGCCATCTTGTATCCACCTGGGGGTGGCCATCTTTGACCACATGGGGGCAGCCATCTTATGTTGGAGTGATGGTCAATTTGCATATTACCCTTTTATTAGATAGAGTATTAGGACAAGATTTTAAAAAAATATATTTTTATTTATTTGAGAGAGGAAGGGGGGAGATAGAAACATCAATGATTGCCTGCCTGCTGCACACCCCACACTGGAGGTTGAGCCCACAACCCAGGCATGTGCCTTGATAAGATGGGAACCGTGACTTCCTGGTTCATGTGTTGACGCTCAAACACTGAGTCATGCCTGCTGGGCAGGGCACAGATTTTTAAAAATGATTTGTGAATTCAGTTATATAAAAATCTGGGCACAGGTATAAAACTCAGGGAATAAGCTTCTAAGTTCTAGTTCTGCCAGTAGTTGAGTAGCCCTTTTTTAGCATTGATGAACACAAGAGAGCAGTGTCTGAAGGTTCTGAGTCAAAGAAAGGGAATCATATTGTTCATCCCAGTCACGAGAGTTACTTGACTTGTATGTCTCTTGTCGAGAGGGAGACCAGAAGGAACGAACATTGGCTTGATTTGCTATGTTTATAATTGGAGCTTGAAGAAGTTGACAAGTAAGGCTGGTCAGAGTTTGAGGGCCAATGCAGTGACCTTGTTGATTCAAGTTCCTTCTAATGATAAGGATGGAAAATAAGGACTTGTGAAGGTAGAAGAGCTTTTGCAATGAGTTGATGGCAGGGAAGAAAAAGGCAGAACAAATACGGAGTCTGGGAGTAGGCAATGAAGATAAGGATTTTGTAGTATGTGCTTTCAGTATGTGGTGGCACTTAATCCCTCTGTTTTCAGTGCCTTATCTAACGAGGCTTAGTTGCTTCTGATGCCCATATGTCTGGTGCAGCTTCTCCTGAGATTAAACCTCCAGCCTTTTGTCAGGGTCAAGCAGGAGGTGGCTGAGGTGCTTGGCTGTGTGGGGTACTGGATAAGGTGTTTAGGGCTCTCACGAATCACAATCAAACCTGTATTTTCAGCCATATCACAGCCTTCAGAGGAACCCAGAGCTTCTGATTTCTGAGACTTGTTGGCTATATAGATGGGTATGATTCTTTAAAAAAATTCTTTATATTGATTTCAGAGAGGAAAGGAGAGGGAGAGAGAGAAACATCAATGATGAGAGAGGATCATTGATTGGCTGCCTCCTGCACGCCCCTTATTAGGGATAGGGGGTAGAGTTCTTATGATACCCTGAGAAAAAGAATTTTCTGAGACTCACACAGGAGAACAAGTGATTTTTATTTGCATGGACTTACGTCCCTTTGTTTCCAAAGTTCCATTTCCCTTAGTCCAGTCATAGAAGAAGTGTAGCTGGGGATTCAGTAGAGCTAGAAGCAAAGCCAGTGTCTAGAGTTTCCTTTCAATGTTGCATTTGAGTCTGCTGTAGTATCAGGCTCATTGCAATCCATTGTTTGTGGGGTCCGCATGTCATGAGCTACATGGGAGAATGCCAGAAAGCCAAATGTGAACCATGAGCCAAGTGTGCCAAGACAGACCAAGAGCACAAGAGAGCGAGCTCCTTTGTTTAGCGGGTTAAGTATCCCAAACCTTTGTAGGCTTGCTGTGGCCACGCCCATTCTGGCCAATGGCCTCTCTTCCCAGGTGTGACTGACAGCAAGCACCTTCACTAGTCCCCCCAATTTTATTGGGCATGCATATATCTTCCCTTTGTCCAGTCCCTTCCCCCAGTGTTTTGCAGGGAGCCTTTAATGTCTGGCCTTCCCTTTGCTTCTTTCCTATTATTAATAACTAGAGGCCTGGTGCACGAAATTCATGCACAGGTAGGGTGCTTAGGTCGGGCCAGCGATCGGGATCTTCTGGCTGTTGGCTGGGGCTTTCCTTCATCCCACACCACCCCCTGGTGGTCAGCATACCTCATAGACAGCAATTGAACTCCTGGTCTCCCAGTTGAACTCCCAAGGGGACACTTTGCATATTAGCCATATCTATCTATCTATCTATCTATCTATCTACCTACCTACCTACCTATCTACCTACCTATCTATAATTTTAAAAAAATATTTTTATTGATTTCAGAGAGGAAGGGAGAGGGGAAAAGAGAAACATCAGTGATGAGAGAGAATCATTGATTAGCTGCCTCCTGCACACCCCACACTGGGGATTGAGCCCACAATCCAGGCATGTGCCCTGACCTGGAATCAAACTGTGACTTCCCAGTTCATAGGTGAATGTTCAACCAATGGGACATGACGCCTGGGCTAATGAGTTTTATTTTTTTTTAATATTGCCTAAATTTTCCCATGACTTTTATTTCTTTATCATTTTTTTGTTTTTTAAATATATTTTATTGATTTCATAGAGGAAAGGAGAAGGAGAGAGAAATAGAAATATCAGTGATGAAAGAGAATCATTGATCAGCAGCCTCCTGCAAGCCCCCTACTGGGGATTGAACCTGTAATCTGGACATATGCCCTGACTGGGAATCAAACCAGTGACTTCTTGGTTCTTGAGTCGATGCTCACTTGCTGAGCCACACGCGGGCAGGCTCCCATGACTTTATTTATTTATTTATTTATTTATTTTTATTTATTTATTTTGGTAAAATGTTCCCAGTAGGCTGAATGCTATGCTATCAACATAGCAGGAAAAAAACCTATTGGGGAAATGTTTTGTGGTCATGTACACAGCAAATGAGAAACTGCATTCTAAAAGCCTTGGTAATGACCACCCATGATTTTAAATGCTGGTTTGCACTATTTTTGCAAGAGCACATCCAACACGTGTAGCTTTATGACTAAATAAATCCGGTCACTTCTCTTTTCTGGTGATTTGATACCTTCCCCCACTACCTTCCATAGAGTGAAATTAAAAACTGCAAAACAGAAATATTTACCAAAGTCAAGAGAAATTCATAGGCTAAACCGAGGGAAAACCCTATTACTTGTTTTGTGCCTCAAAGTATAAGTCAAATGGACCATTACTTCAGTAACTAGCTGGTGATTCAACTTGAAAGGGTAGATGGCCTATATTTGCCCTTGTTCTTTAAGTTTCTAGATTTCTCTATTTTTAGGCTAGAAGCAGCCCGGATAAAATAATTCAAGTCATTAGGAGGAATATATAGTTCAGCATTTTATCCTTCTGAAGTATGCTTTCTATCAGCTGCCATGGAAACCTTGTGTAACTTGTTTCTTGGAGAGTCTCACTCCTCAAGTTCCGGTTATGAGAGTGAGTGAGCTCATTACAACTTGGATCAGAGTCCTGGAAAGGCAGTTCCCAGGGAAAGTGGAGTCCATCCTCCCATGGGGGCTGGGGCTTGGGGGAGGGTTAACTTTATTGTGTGTGCATACTTTAGCTACAAGGTCAGCTCCCAGCCTTATCCCAGGACAATGTCACATTGTCCGCAGCTGTACCACATCTTGAGGTTTCTGTCTGCATCCTACACATTTTCACAAGGCAGAGACTTATCTCTTCCAGCTGTAAGCCAAAGGGAGTGGTGCTACAGATCCCTAGCAACACATGCAGACTCAAACAACACAGATGGTTAACTCCCTGGAGTAGGGCTTTTAGGGCACCAGAACTCCATTGCAATTCACTGATGGTGACTGGATATATATTTGTATAGCTTCTGTTGCAGTAGATGAAAACTAGGCATTTTTCCTGCTACTTTTTTTCTGGTATTCCTGAATCACTGTTTGAGAACAAGTTGGACTCTGGTGCATAGAAAACTCGTGGCAGAAGGCTTATTCTGTGCAGTGGGTTGGGGGTATGCCGAAAAAGGTGTCGGGGAAGATTAACGTGAGGCAGAATGTGCCACAATTAGGACTTGGAAGGGAAGCAAGTTTGAACTGTTTTAGAAAAGCTAAGAACACTTGCGAGAGCTGGAATGTTCCAGATGCTTGTCTTTGATAGTATTCCACTGTGAACCCACACCCTGAAAGAATCTGATCATTCTTGCCTCTCCCATTTGGATCTCTAGCTCCTGGAATTTGCCAATTCTTCATATGAACTGTGAGATTTGGAAAGGACAGAGCTTCTGTGACCTCATTTAGACCATTTGTTCAGAATTCTGAATAGAACCAGGAAAATTGGAAAGCAGAGAAAGAAGAATTGGGGTCGGAAGAGAGATACTACTTTATGAAAGAAGGAAGATAGTACTAGGAAACTAGACCAATGATTAAGAGGCAATTAAAAAAGGAGGATTAAAGAGAAAGTTTGAGCCTGTATCTTCTGCCAAGATGTTTGTTTGGCACATAATTCATGCTCCACGCTTTTATATAAGTAAATGAATGAAAGGAAATTTGGAGTTGGAGGCCTAGTCCCTGGAAACTGCTACAGGCTGATGTTGAGGGAAAAGTGATCTGTTCTTGATTAAAAAGTGCATTTCTGTGTCTCTATGTTGCTTATTTTATGAAGAGCCAAAGGGGATCACTTATAACTGTGAAAGAAGGAGTTCTGCAGTAGGAAGTGTGGGGAAAATGTGGTAATATTGGTGAATGGTATTAACACCAGTCTGGAAGGGGGGACAGGAATTAAGTTTCTCATGCATTACTACCCCAAGGCAGCTCATACCATGAGTTAGCCGAGACCACCCAAAAAGATAAGCAATAATGTAATGACGGGGGAAAAGAGACAAAGGAAGAACCATGAGTCTTGGGGAGAGGGACCCAGGTAAATTAAGTTCTACTCACTGGAGAACAAGGTCCAGGGAAAATTTAATTCACTTCAAAGAGAAGGAAATCTGCAGCCTTTCAAGATACCTTTAGACAATGTATTGAATAATGTTTATTAGTGTTCATCATAAATAAGAGAACCACAAACATATTTCAGAAGTGAGCTTTTGGTCTAATTGACTCTAATAGTCATTAAATAATCTTCTAAAGGCCCACAAAATGGAATGTAGACAGATCCAACAACAGTAGACAACACAGATCTCTCTATACGGAGGTTATACTTGTACTTTAACATGGAACAAGAGCCTTCATTAAAATGTACAATTAAAGACTTGACTGCACTAGAATGTCCATATGAGTCACCTGGGAAATCTTGTTAAAATGTTGATTGCGATTCATAGATCCCAGTAGGGCCTGAGATTCTGCATTTCTAACAAGCTCCAGAGAGATACTGATGCTGTTGCTCCTCGAATCACACTTTGGGTTACAAGGACCCACAAGGTTACAGGGTTCTTTTTGGTAGCTGTTGGTAGCCACCCGTGGCTAGTCATAGGTAAGGGCTGTCCTCTGATCCATCTTGGATGCCAGTTTGTAATGAAAACAAGTCTCAGAACAAACTCGATCACATGGGAACTTTTATTAGCCACAGGGCGCAAAACAATCTTAAAACCTGTGCCAAAGGTACAGTGAAGTCACAGCTCTAACTTTTGGCCACACAATCCACACTAACCACATTCCTTTAACATAGTGGCTCTCAAAGTGTGATCCCCCGACATCAGCAGCAGCATCTCCTGGAAACATGTTAGATATGCAGATTCTCAGGCCTTCCTGAGACCTAACGGATCAAAAAATCTGGGTGTAAGCAGGGTCTGGGAATCTGTATGTTTAATACTCCTCCAGGTGATTCTGGGATAGGACTCAAATTGAAGAACCCCCGCTATAACAGCAGGATTCTGTGAACCATCTAATTGAATCCAATGAACCACAGTTGGACATTTTGGAGTCTGACCTAGCATCATTTCTAAAGGTGGGGGCCTACTAGACTCTTCTCACACCCAGTTAATGTAAGGGCCGGGGATGGTTCTAAACCGTTTCATGTAGTCTTCTTATTTTGCAAACCACTAATACCACCAATGCAAGCCCATCTAACATTAATTAGGATAATTAATGATATCCCTGGTGTAATAGGAGCTAAATATAGCTGAAGCACTTCCAATGCCCGCCTCTGGAGTGAGGCTTTTTGCTTAATTGCTAGACAACCACCTCTGCAGTGTGCATTCTTGATTAAAACAACTGACTACCTCTGCAGTGTAGTGGAACACATTAAGCACCCAGTCAGTCACCGGTGACTGACACTATACTTTCCATCCGGAAGACAAAACAGGCTGGGCGCTTAAAGTGTTAACTGAACACACACATACATCATATTGTATTGTCTGTGTGATTTTTTTTTAATTTTCAAAATCTGCTTTATTAAGGCATAGTTTAAACACAATCAAATGCATTCATTCTAAGCGTACAGTTTGAGGTTTTCTTGTTTTTGTTTTGTTTTTGATGCATTTTTATTGATTTTTAGAGACAAAGGAAGAGGGAAAAGAGAAACATTGATGTGAGAGCAAAACATCCATTGGCGGCCTCCTGCATTGAGCCTGCAACCCAGGCATATCCCTTTACTGGGAATCGAACCAGCAACCTTTCAGTGTGGGGGACAACGACCAACTGACTGAGCCACTCTAGCCCGGGCTACAGTTTGACTTTTGGCAAATGTATACACTCGTGTAACCTCTACACCAATCAAGATATATAACATTTCAATCACCTAAAAAATACCTTTCTGTTTTTTTGTGGCCAGTTACCTAACCCCATATCACACTAGGCTACCATCTATCTGCCTTCTACCACTATAGGTGAGATTTGCCTGTTCTAGAATTTAATAAAAATAGAATCAACCACTATTTATTCTTTATTTTTGGCTTCTTTTACTCAGCATTATGTGTTTCAGATCATTTAACATTATTGGGTGATTAGTAGTTACTTCCTTTTTATTGCTGAGTAGTATCCCATTGTATGACTATACCACGATTTGTTTATTCATTCTTCTATTGGTTTGTTTCCAGTTCGGGGCTATTATGGGCATTTTTATGGACATGTATTTATTTCTTTTCAGCAAACATCTAGGAGTAAAATAGTTGGGTTATAAGATAGATGTATGGTTTAATTTCACCAGTTCTATATGAGAATACCAGTTGCTTCACATCCTTGCCAACATTTAGTATTGTCAGTCTTTTTTGCTTTTATTTTTATGCTGAGTATTTTAAAGTAAATTACAGACATTGTTTTTCTCTTCCCCGTAATTTCAATTCAGGTTTTTCTATTTGGTCTTTGCAAAGGCCATAAAGCTAATAATGTTGACCCAAGTGATTTGGATATGGGTTAAATTATTTCCCTTTTCTAACCCCCAATTAGAATTGGCTTTGTGCCCAGCTGGTGTGGCTCCATAGATGAATGTCAACTCATGCACCAAGAGGTTGCTGGTTCCATTTCTGGTCAGGGCACATGGCTGGGTTGTGGGCTTGATCCCGAGCAGGGGGTGTGCAGGAGGCAGCCTATTTATGTTGATGTTTCTCTCTCCTCCGTGTTTCTATTTCCCTTTCCCTTCTTCTATAAAAAATCAATTAAAACATTTTAAAAAGCCCTAACCGGTTTGGCTCAGTGGATAGAGCATCGGCCTGTGGACACAAGGGGCCCAGGTTCGATTCCAGTTACGGGCACGTACCTTGGTTGTGGGCACATACCCCGTAAGGGAGTGTGCAATAGGCAGCTGATCGATGTCTCTCTCTCATCGATGTTTCTGACTCTATCCCTCTCCCTTCCTCTCTGTAAAAAATCAATAAAACACATAAAAAAACATTAAAAAAAGAATCGGTTTTGTGGGTGCAATTGATTATGGCAGTCATGCTTGCTAGTAATGCTTTTTTCTTTCTTTTATTCTTTTGTTCATTTATTCATTTAGTCTGTTAATAAGCTGTATTAGACCTGCTTTTTCAGAGAGCGATCAGATATTAAGTTACTGGGAAATATGACAAAAGTAGGAGACGGGGTTCTTGTTTTCAAAGAGCTTTTTGGAGCTGGGTTCCTGAAACATAAATATACAGAAACTCTAGAAAAGAAATATTGCCCAGGGTGTATCAAGGCTTGCCTAGACTTGATTAAGGGTATCATCTAATTATATATTTCAGCTAGGTAAGTTGGAGCTTGATAGTTGACTGGTGAAACCACAATAGCAGAAATGTTGAACTGTTCATCTGTGCTAAATACTAGAATGATTACACTTTAGAATATAAACTAAATGTTTATTTTAGTTCCAATTATATTTTAAAATACATCATACACACGCGTATATGTTGGATAAGAAATACTCAAAATGTTAACAGTGCATATCTTTGGGTAATGGCATCATTACTTGATTTTATGTTTTCCTTTAACGTCTAATTTTTCCATGGTGAGCATATTTAACTTTTATTTTCTAATCAGAGAAAAATGTTATGTTTGCCAGTTGATTTTTGCTAAGTTCTAATGGTTGTTTCAATAATATATTCCTTGTTCTCTTTAATCTACAATCAAACCAGGATTACAGTTTGAAAAAAAAAAAAGGCTGAAAACCCTGCAGACTAGTCCACTGTAGTCCTTTGTAGAATTTAGGTGTCTGGATTATCTAAGAGAAAAAAAGATGTTTTTATTAATCTCCCCATATTGACATAATTTTATTTCCCAAAACTTGGGACATATTCGAGATTTTTTCCCTAGCCTATTTTTGTCATTGTTATTGCAGTTGGCAGATTATTATGACTTTTTGGCTGTGCTGTCTGATGAAATAACAAACTATCTGTGTTTCCCCCCTTGTTTTCTCCAGCTGACCTGAATAATGTCAGGTTCTCGGCTTATAGGACTGCCATGAAACTCCGAAGACTGCAGAAGGCTCTTTGCTGTGAGTGTTTTACCAGTTCTGGGTATTTACTCTTGATAGCTACTTTTTGCTTTTAAAAAAGGGGAAGGAATGGGTTCGGGAAGGATGGGGTCATTGGGGGTAACAAACAAAGCAGATATCTGTAATACTTTCAGCAATAAAGATAAATTAAAAAATAAAAAATAGCCTGGCAGGTGTTGCTCAGTGGTTGAGCATCAACCTATGAATCAGGACATCAAGGTTTGATTTCCTGTCAGGGCACATGCCTGGGTTGTGGGCTCCATCCCCAGTGTGGGGTGTACAGTAGGCAGCAGATTAATGATTCTCATCATTGATGTTTCCATCTCTTCTTCCTTCCTCTCTGAAATCAATACAAATATATTAAAAAAAATTAAATTAAAAAATGTGGGTCCAGGGTATTTTCTGTCTTTTTTAAAAAAATCCTCACCCAAGGATATGTTTTTATTGATTTTAGAGAGATGGGGAGGAAGGGAGAGTGGGAGGGAGGGACACTCATTGATATGAGAGAGAAATATTGATCGGTTGCTTTCCGTATAAGCCCTGACCAGGGATGGGACCTGCAACCTGGGTATGTGCCCTGATCAGGGCACAGGATGATACTCCAATCAACTGAGCCACATTAGTCAGGATCGATTGGGGTTATTTTCATTTGGAGAAACAGGGAAAAGAAGTTATCACAAGTCCATTTGTAACATAGAGTTTATTTTTTAAAAGTATCCTTGGCCTAATGTTTACCTAGTATATTGTTTAGAATCATTCCTGGCACCATTCCTCAGCTACTGATATTGAATCACTAAAATATTGATAATCTTATTTTCCAACTAGTGGCACTGGCATCCATAATTATCTTAAGGAAACTTGAATTATGTCCTCCTATTGAAAGGTATTTATTACTAGCAGTAGTAATATTAGATTGCCTTATCTAAACCAAAGTTTGAACTTTTAAGGATCTCTTGGGAATATACTATCCTATATAATAAAAGCCTAATATGCTGAGTGTCCAGTCGTCTGGTCAGCTATTCAACCAATCAAAGTATAGTATGCTAATGATATGCTAAGGCCACTCAGCTGCTTGTTTTGATGTACACTGACCACCAGGGGGCAGATATCTGACCAGTCACTAATGATGTGCACTGACCACCAGGTATAGACAGTCAACCAGTAGGTTAGCTTGCTGCTGGGGTCTGGCCAATTGGGACTCAGAGAGATGGGCAGGACATGCCCTGGGGCCTTCCTGCATTCCTCCCTGACCCCTGTCATGCACTAGTGGGGTCCCTCAGCCTGGCCTGTGCCCCCTTGCAATCCAGGACCCCTTGGGTGATGTCAGAGAGCTGGTTTTGGCCTGATGGTGGAAAGACTGTTTTCTGTGATATGCACTGACCACCAAGGAGCAGACATTCAATGCAGGAGCTGCCCCCTGGTGGTCAGTGTGCTGCCACAGGGGGAGCACCGCCCATCCAGAAGCCAGGCTCACAGCTGGCCAGCGCAGTGGCCGAGGTGGAACTGGGCCTAAGCCATCAGTTGGACATCCCCCAAGGGCTCCTGGACTGTGAGAGGGCACAGGCCAGGCTGAGGGACCCTCCCCCCAGCCTCCTACCCCTAGTGCAGAATTTCATACACTGGGCCTCTTGTATACAATAGCACTTCACAATAACCATTTCATAATTATCCCATTATCAGTGGAAAACAGTATATCTGGGACAGGAACAGAAAAAGAAAAAGAGGCAGAAGGCTTTCTCTATCTAGCCCGCTGACTCCGCCCCACCCCAAGCTGCCTCTTTCCAGCTCTGGGACATTAACAGGTCCCTATGGAAATCCTGGGCCTGGAAAGCCCTTTACAACCACTTAAACTTGGCAGCTATATTGCTGAAAAATGATAACAACTTCAGACTATAAGCTGGAGAAATAAAAACCTAAATTTATTTTCAGTCATGCATCCATTCCATGAAAACATATTCAACCCTACTCCGTGCTAGGCTTTCTGCTAAGCATTGGAGAGAATAAACTTAAGAAGAAAAGCCTACCCTCTCTTTTCAAATAATTCCACTTTTAGGATGTTTCTTCTCCATTTTCCAATTATAAAAACACTTGCCAGTGACCCTCCTTGACCATCTTATTGTTGGCCTCCATAGACCCCCTCATTCCCAAAGACGTGGCCGTCAGAATTCACGGTCTTTCTCTATTCCCCAGGACTGGCCCCAATTCTTAATGTCTTCAACATTGGCATGGATAATCCATGCATTACTGTGGCCTCTCAGTACCTTAACTTCCTATTTCATCTCCATGGAGATTCACATCTGTTCCACCTCTGCCATCTACTCAAATGGTCATTTCCTGGACCTAATCCACTGGTCAGGACACATACTTGACCCCCCAGTGTGGGGTGTGCAGGAGGCAGCCGATCAATGATTCTCTCTCATCATTGATGTTTCTATCTCTCTCTCCCTCTCCTTTCCTCTCTGAAATCATTAAAAATATGTATTTTTTAAAAAAGACTGTTCCTTTTCATAAAGTTCCTTTTGACCTTGGATGTAGGCATTATTCAGTTCTCCTGTTAAAAACTCTGTTAACATGTTTGTCCCATTGTCTATCATTTCAAGTTATTTTACATTTTCTAATAAACTTTGGAGAAGCAGTGGTTTTTTATATTATTTTAAAAATTTGGCCATTTGAGGTTATAACCTTGTAATAAAGTTAAGCCATGGGCCAAAACCGGTTTGGCTCAGTGGACAGATAGAGCATCAGCCTGCGGACTGAAAGATCCCAAGTTTGATTCTGGTCAAGGGCATGTACCTTGGTTGTGGGCACATCCCCAGTAGGTGGCGTGCAGGAGGAAGCTGATGGATATTTCTCTCTCATCTATATTTCTAGCTTCTAGCTCTCTATCCCTCTCCCTTCCTCTCTGTGGAAAATCAACAAATATATATTTTTTAAAAAGTTAAACCATGAATGTATAATGGAGAATTTTCTCATTTAAACATACTTGAAATTATCAGTAGTTTCTTTCTGAAAATGACTTTTCTCATATTTGGAAGAGGTTTAGGTCTAGCAAAATTAGGGTGTGTTAACGTAAATTAAGTACTGGATTCTCAAGAATGGTAGGAAAAGTTCCATGTATAGTATGAATATAGAATGAAGAGTTCACCAATCATTTTATTATTGAAAACATGTGTGGTTATATTGGTCAGTAGATGATTGAAGAATTTCCTCTTAATTTTATATTTACTTGGGTTTCTCTTCCAGCCTTTTTTGTCATTTCTATGCCTATAAACCATGATAAAGAGCCATTGTTTGTGGGACAGGCAAATAAAACTTGTTCTGGCTAGCTTTTCCAGCTGAAGGTCACTTCTACTAACTCTTACTTTAATGAAAATTAATGATGTTATCTCAGCGATTTCCTGATGCCAGTGAAAGTTTGAATTACATACACATTAGAAAATAAGCAGTGCTCCTGCCATTAAGCAACTTGGTCTTATTTTTTTTTTAAAAAATATTTTTATTGATTTCAAAGAGGAAAGGAGAGGGAGAGAGAGATAGAATCATCAATGATGAGAGAGAATCAGCGACCCACTGCCTCCTGCATGCCCCCTACTGGGCATCAAGCCCACAACCAGGGCATGTGCCCTGCCTGGGAATCTAACCATGACCTTCTGGTTCATAGGTTGACACTCAACCACTGAGGCACACCGGCCAGGCAGTCTTATTTATTTATTTATTTTTTAGTTCGCATTAGATCTTCAGTATGGCAGAAACCCTAATAACACCGTTTTATCCACTATAGAGAATTTGCCATTTAAATCAAGAACACCATCATGGCCCTATGATGTCCCCACTATGTAATCAATTTAGAGTTACACGACTCCATATTGCTTTTCAGTTAATTGTGAATGAAAATTAAACTGGACAGAAAAGTAGAGAGAAAGAGGAAATCTTGGTAAGAAGGATTTCATAAAGTGATTCATATCACTGATACCCCATTGAAAGTTATGAAGAAGATAATCTACATGTTTTCTTTCTCTTTCTTGTAGTTCTAATGGCATATTATAGGTGTGTGGCTTCTAAAATTAAAGACTAGCTGGCCAGGTAGAATATATATTGCCAACTTCTAAGAGCAGAAATAAAAATACACTTTAAGTATGTGTATTTAGTTCAGGATAACCGTGTATGGTGGACTCTCTCCAAACCGTAGGACCAAATGTACTGCAGTTGATAAATGTGGCAAATACCCTGAAAATAAGAAAGAGAGAACAATTTGCTTCTGTTCAGCAGCTAAATTGCACAGTTGAGAGATTTTGAATAGCCTGGAGCTGTCTGAGTAAAGGTACATCCTCACCGTGACAAACCAGGTGAAAAATGTGCTCCCTTCTTAGTAAATGTTCCTCACCTTTGAGGGCACACTAAGGTGGCATTAGACAGGGTTCAGTTGCTAAAGAAGACTCACAGGACCCATGATAACATGGCTTACAAATCTACCGTCTTCCAGGAAAAGGCTTCACTTGGGCAATAGCATTACAGGCAGGATATGCATTCAAGCCACAGACTGCCTCCCAGCAAGGGGGCCTGAGAGGCTAGTGTGATTATTTTCTCCTGCCCCCGCAAAATTCTACTTTGCCCATATACTGCATACAAGTGTTTTTTTTTTTTTTCAGATAGGTTGGAGACCAGGTCTCTGTTATTTCATAATTCAAAACATCTTGAGCCAAACTAATTTTCTAAGCTTATCTGGTTTGACAGATATTGATGTCCAAAGATGGGGGTCCACATTTCCTTCCCAGGGAAAGCACTGTGGTCTTGTTTAAAGCTTGTATAATACCCATGATGTGCACACGAGGGAAGGAATGGTTGGCCCTCGGTTGTGGTGCGGAAGCTATTAAGGAGCACCTTGTAGGTTTCTCCAGTCATCATTGGTTCCATTCTCCCGATCATCATTCTAGGAAGTTTGCCATCCTTAACCTTCCTCCTGGAACTGGAGGCCCTCAAAGTGCTCTCTTTGCCCTAGGAGGTCTTTTCCACCGGTTTATCTGTTCTCATTCAAAGCAAATTCTAGCTGGCCAGCTAGTCTTCACCCAGCTCTGAATTCTCCCAAGGTTCGTTTGTTTCTGGGGTACGGGGGGATCTTCGGTCCACCAGACATATTGTTGCCATTGTGTACTAACATCTTTATTATAACTAGGAAATGAATTTGAGATGCGAAGTGTTGAATCTCCCAGGTTAACATCGTATAAATAGTAGTCACTCGTAAACAGTCTGTGGTTTGGATGCCACAGAAATTTATCTAAGCATCCATGTTAAATTTCTTGCTTTTCAATTTCAACAAGTAGGGCTACCAAATTAAACTTAATTCTTCCTCTCCAGCCATATGAATCTTTCCTCATATACCAGTGGGGCAAATAGCTATATTTTTACATGTAATATTATGACAGATGAGACATATAGCTTATAAACCTCTTACTGTATGCCCAAAGCATTTCTTAAACTTTCATCATTCCAATTAATGTCCACACAATGCTTATTCAGACGGTTATAAATCCGTATTTTCTCTATATGACTGGGTAAATATTCCCACAGAGGACTTTCCAACATGAGTCCTTAATAACAGAAATAAGAACCAAAAAAATCACAGCCAGTTTACTATTGTTCCATGGAGTTCATGGTCACAGAACTCCCATGTCTTCATCCAGTGTGTTCAGTAGGTTGGCCAGCTGTCTTCCTCACTTCTTGGCTCTTTAAAAAGGGTGTCTGGCCGAAACCAGTTTGGCTCAGTGGATAGAGAGTCGGCTTGCGGACTGAAAGGTCCCAGGTTCGATTCCGGTCAAGGGCATGTACATTGGTTGCAGGCACATCCCCAGTAGGGGGCGTGCAGGAGGCGGCTGATTGATGACTCTCTCATCGATGTTTCTAACTTTCTCCCTTCCTCTCTGTGAAAAATCAATAAAATATAGTGAAAAAAATAAAAATAAAAAAAATAAAAAGGGTGTCTGAATCTGTCCCTAAGGAAGCATACCGTTCTCCTAGTTGAAGCCTCTTTCTGGGCGCCAACATTATGTCAGTTTTCCCTTTTAAATACTTTCTTACCTTCAGGGACAATCTTACCTTTTTTCTTCCTTATCAATTTGACTCCATACACAAACTATGTCCCTTGGGCTCAGCCACTGGGCTAGTCCATATTTAGCTTATAGTAAGGTAAGAAGATAAGATATGCCAGGGCTTCTCCTTCAGTCTCTTCCCAATGGTTGGGGTTCAGATTGGATCAATACAGAAAAGTGGGGCTAATCCTGCCCTATGGGCAACAAAATATTTGCGACAGCCCCAATTAGGCGAAGTGTCAGAAAGGAGTAATCTATTCCATCAATCCCTGCAGAATTCTTGCACCTATGTTCCAACTAAATAGCTGTAATATCTTGTTTTGGAAAATCACCAGCCTTTGAGACTCTTAATTGTAACCTCAGTCCAGGGACTACTAGGTATGACATTGAAAAAGGAAATTGTGCCCAGCCAGTGTTCCTCAGTGGTTGTGCGTCAACCTATAAACCAGGGGGCCACAGTTCGATTCCCAATCAGGGCACATGCCAGGATTGGAAGCTCGTTTCCCAGTAAAGGGGGTGTGCAAGAAGCAGCCAATCAATGATTCTCTCTCATCATTGATGTTTCTGTCTCTCTTCATTCCTTTCTGAAATCAATAAAAATACATAAGAGAAAATTGTGGGGAAGTAAGAAACACCTACAAGTTCTCCAGTTATTAATTGTAATTGATCTCACTGGTGTAGCCCATTTATCAAAAGTGATGGTTGCCCAGGTTCCTTGGATTGGAACTCCACCTGCAGGCCAGAGAGGGTGAATTTCAATGGAAGGAGATTCCGAGCTTATCTGAGCTTTTGCTAACGCATCCAAGGAACTGAATTTTAGCCGACTTGCCGTCAGTTTGCAGTCTCCTCCTAATCCATTTTGTTCAACTCCTGGAGTTCAGGTTTCACCATTTCCATATGCCACTGGAAAGTTGTCTTATCAATAACCAATTTCAAAGCCTATGCTACTTCAAATCCTAGGTAACTTGACAACCAACAATGGTACACTTTCATCCCTTTTATCGAAATCATCTTTTTCTTTCTTAAACGTCTTAGCCATATTTTTAGCTAGGAATGAGTTGGAGGTCTTCTAGACAGTTTCACTTCTGACATTAATTGCACTGGCAGTGGCAGTTAGGGCTCCATTGCTGAAGAGGACTCACAGAACTCAAATAACAATACTGCCTTAGCTGGTTTGGCTCCGTGGATAGGGTGTCGGAATGTAGACTGTAAGGTCCTGGGTTTGATTCTGGTCTAGGACACATGCGTGGGTTGTGGGCTCGATCCCCAGTAGGAGATGTGTTGAAGGCAGCCAATCAATGATTCTCTCTCATCATTGATGTTTCTGTCTCTCTCCCTCTCCCTTCCTCTCTGAATTCAATAAAAGCATATTTTAAAAATAAAAAATATATTTAAAAAAACACACAATGCTTATAAACCCAAAGTTCAGCCCAGCCAGCATGGTTCAGTGGTTGAGCATCAATGTATGAACCGGGAGGTCATGGTTTGATTCCCGGTTAAGGCACATGTCCAGGTTGCAGGCTCGATCCTCCATGTGGGGCATGCAGGAGGCAGCCAATCAATGATTCCCTCTCATCTTTGATGTTTCTTTTCTTCTCCCTTTCTCTCTGAAATCAATAAAATAAAAACACCCAAAATTCATTGCAGGCAACTGCTACAATATACCAACAACATTAAAATGAGGCTATGTATCACAACAACATCATAGGGTCCAGAGAAGCCAGGTGCAAGGTCCAAGTGCCCCCTTTCTAAGGGCCATAGCAGGATGCACTTTCTCTCTTGGATTAAGAACCAACACCTATGATTGCACTTTGGATGCCTGGGAACACATATTAAGTGTCTTAGATAGGGTTCCTTATAGCGTGCTGGTAACCTGAGCATATTCTTCTCTACATAGCCAGTCCCAAACACAGTGGCCTCCATGGGTCTGCTGAGACCAGGTAAAAATGGCCAGTGTTACTGCTAGCAATAAACAGTAGGGATAACCTGTAACCCATAGCTACACATCAACACAAAAAGTCACTTCTGCATTATGAAGCTATTTCACCAAAGCATCTCAGGCCCACTCCAGAGTGTAATTAACTCTCACAGCACAGATAACTACATCAAAGTGCATTGACTTTCTTGCGGGTAAAGATTTGCTTGGAAAGTTCTTTAGCCTGAAGTATAAGCTGCCTATAGAGTGAGTTGGTGTGACATCAACAACAGCCTCCTCTGGGCAAAAAAAATATTCAGCAAAACATAGCAGTTATCCTATCACAAACCCCCTCTGTTTCTGTCTAACTAATTAGGTTACAGGGTTATTTTATATTAACCTAGAGTATTCAGGTTTACCTGTGGCATGAGTTGTATTGGCATCATGGGACTTATTCTAACCAACTGTCTGGTGCTTCTTTTTTCTACTGTTAGCACTAGTAGGGAATGAAGGATGGTTTTCTTTTTCAGTAAAGTCTCTCAGGACACCCTCTGTGACACCCTTTTTTCTTTTCAATATGTACCTCTATGAGGAATCTGAAAACCTGGGTGTCAGCAAGTCCTCTTATCTCTAGTCTCCGTTTTCTCTACTACAAAATGATCCGAAATGGGCCTTCGAGATCTCAAAGCCTATGATTCTGTAAAAGATTAAAAACAAAATTGCCCGGCTGGCATGGCTCAGTTGAGCATAGACGCATGAACCAGGAGGTTATGGTTCAATTCCCAGTCAGGGCACATGCCTGGGTTGTGGGCTCAATCCCCAGTAGGTGTTGTGCAGGAGGCAGCCGATCAGTGATTCTTATCACTGGTTTTTCTATCCCTCTCTTCTTCTCCCTTCCTTTTTGAAATTAATAAAAATATATTTTAAAAAGAGAGGGTATATTAGAACATACTTAGGTTTTAATATAGCTTTAAAATATATTCCCTAGTGCCGTGGTTGGCAAATTGCAGCTCATGAAACACATGCAGCTCTTTGTCCCCTTGAGTGTGGCTCTTCCACAAAATACCACGGCCTGGGCAAGTCTATTTTGAAGAAGCAGCATTAAAAGAAGTTTAAGTTTAAAAAATGTGGCTCTCAAAAGAAATTTCAATCGTTGTACTGTTGATATTTGGCTCTGTTGACTAATGAGTTTGGTGACCACTGCCCTAATGAATACACTAAAGGATATCTATTTCCCCCTCTAAGTGGAAATTCCTAGCTTGAGGTAAAAAGACAGTTTCACAAAATTATATCTGTTGGTTGCTTGTTGAGGCTTCATTATGTTTAATGTTTCATAAAAACATCTTAATATATTCAATAAGTTGTTCATTTTGGACACTTAAGTGTATATCTGTGTAGCAATTAAATCATCCCTATTGATTTTTTCACCTCTTTTTAATCCCATAGTTCCAGCTATGTGTACCTAAATAGATGTCTTTTAAAAATTGTACCACGAAAGTGGAATTCTGTTTGATATGTTTGTTTCAGGAAGTGTGTTTTCCAATGTTCTGTGATGGATCGTGCTTGTATTTAAGCACATCTGGTTTTAGCAGAGAACACTGCACAGTATTTCTCTCCTAACTATGCCATCTTCTGCTCCTGTTATTTCGGAGCAATTTCTTTGCTCCACTCCCGAGCTATTTATACTCCATATTTTCTATTCTGCGTGTTACCCATTCACCTGTACAGAGATAAGAGTAGACCCGATAAAAAGAAATTCATGCAATTTTGCTGTCAGTGTGTTTGTTTCCATCACAATGGTAAATGAGACTCAATACACAAGTGAGTCTAAAAATTCTCACTTGTTGGTTCTTATATCCTTAGATATAAAGCAAAATATTTATTACAATTAATGCAGAGTAACAAAAGAAAATAATAAACTTCAAACCTCCCATAGCTTCCTTTAGTATATAAAGAAACATGTTGGGGATATTGGTGTTTAGAAGAAGTCCGTTTTTCTCTTCCACTACTGGAAATGGTGGGCTGCATTTCTAAATGCTCTCACTACCTGCCCCTGAAACTGTGCCCACAGAAGAGAAAATTAAAATTTGAGTTATTTTTTCCCTGCACCTCTCTCCAGTCTCCCATGCAGTGCCCACTCCACCTTTGCCCTCCTTCGTGCCTTGCATTGTTATTTTTAAAATTATTTATCCTTTTTTCCTACCTGCCTTCCTCTCAAATCAAGTTCTGTTCCTTTTTGCCACTTTAAGCGAAGTCTCAGCTTCCATGTAAAGAGGTCATTATCTTGAAAGTATTTTTAAGCAAAAGGAGGGGTGCCTGTAGATAGCAAAACTCTCCACCCCAAAATGTGTCTCTCTGTCACGTGGAATACTTTGCATTGAAAATACAGACACAGGAAGAACCTTTGACCTTGCCCCTAACTGCATAAAAAAAAAGAATTTAGATAGATTTGCTTCAGGCAGGGAGCTGTTAGTTTAATATGAAGTAGATGTGATAGGAACCTAGCAGGGCCCATTGGATCAAAGTCCTCTCTGTGTCCCACAGTTTCTGTGTGGCCCAGCAAACATGTCTTTACTAAACATTAACTCTTTTTATCTTCCTGTGAATTGCCCCACTTCCCTTTGAAGTTCCAAACTTCTACCTCCTTCTCCTTGGTCCAGACTCCAGAATGACAATTGCACCTCATTTTGCCTTACTATCTTTAGAATTTTCATGTTTATGTGGATTCCCCATTTGCACAAAATTAAATATCTTTTTTTTTCTTCTGTTAATCTGTTTCATGTGAATTTAATTCGTAGACTAGCCAGAAGAACTTAGAAGGGTACAGAAATTTTTTTTTCCCTCCCCAATGGCCTTTGGCTTGATAGGATGAGTGCTCATACAGGGCCTTTTAGGAAAATTGGTGCAAGGAGATTGCTCCCTGGGATGATAAACAAAGAAAAAAAAAACCCTCCTGCTCCCACCACCAGGTCATGTTTCTAGGGAAACTTTGAAAGTTACTATTTTCCTTTTTTTAAAGTGAAAAATATGTACTACATAGGTATTAGCTCACATAGGATATTAACCACTCTTTTTGTTTTTACCTTAACATTTACTTAGAACCAGTCACAAATAGCAGGTGAAATACAGTAAAGCCTTAAATTTGCATCTGCTTAGTTTTGGGCAAGCTGTTTACTGACTGGGTTGGCTGGGGTTTTCTCTGCAGTAACATTTATAATCGTACTGCCTCCTTCCCCCTGAGATGCGTGAGAAATTTACTTAATTATCATTGATTCTTCCTCTCAAAGGACTAAGAATTCAGACCAGAGCTTAGGTGTATAAGGTGTTATAAAAGCATGTTGTTGCATTTCCAATTTGCCTAATAAGCCTGCTTTAGAAAAATAAAGCATCTTTTCGTGCACTTGGGAATAAAGCATGCAATATGCTGATTTTGGACAAGGGTGAGATTTCACTTCTGTTAAATTTTTATCTTCCAGCATATGATTTAATACCATCTCACATCAAGGGAACCACTCCCCCCCATCCCTCCTCCCACCCTGCCACTCAAAGTTCTTAGAGGATTTGAAAAGTACAATGTAAAATGAAAGTAAAAGAAGAAATAGCTTGGATGGATTACAGTTACTTTAGTTTGCCCATGGAAAATTTTAGTGAAGTTGATTATTTTTTTCACCTAATGTTAAGGTAGCAGAAAGGTTGTGAGGTGACTAATATTTTAAGAAGAAAATGCTTGACTTTTTTTTATTTTTGCATAACTGAAAATAGAGTTTATACAACTCTAACCATACAGATTAATCAAGCTGACCTTCTCTATCTAATAGCAATGCAAGAAAATATGGTTAGGAATTCTTTCAAAATCTCTAGTAAAATAGTTTTTTTCCCTATTCATTTGAAAATGACTTGGTTTATGTAGAACTCTATAGGCCCCTTTAACTCACAAATATTTCCCAATACTTTAAAAATGGGAACTGTCTCTTTGCTCATACCTTTATCTAGTCGATGCCAGTGATATGTGAGAACAACTTCAGATCCTGAATCCTCATCAGAGTCAGCAAATTTAGAAAACAAAACACTTTAAAAGAGGGTAGAGTTTGCCCGGCCAGCGTGGCTCAGTGGTTGAGTGTCAGCCTATGAACTAGGAGGTCACGGTTCGATTCCTGGTCAGGGCACATGCCTGAATTGCAAGCTTGACATGCAGGAGACAGCTGATCAGTGATTCTCTCTCATCATTGATGTTTCTATCTTTTTGTCCCTCTCACTTCCTCTTTGAAATTAGTAAAAATATATTAGAAAATAATAAAAGAGGGTAGGCTTTGAAGAATATATGGGACCAGGTAGATACTTGAAATATTGGGGGAACCACTTTGTAAAGTACTATGTGATTATCTAACCACTAAGTCTGTATACTTGAAACTGATACAACATGATATTGAATGTCAACTGTAATTGAAAAATAAATACATAAAAGTGGGTAGTGTTCGGATTTGGTGTTCACTGAGGGGTACGAGACATCTCTACCAGATTGTCAAAGGGAAAGAAAACATAGTAACAGGAGGATTTCCCCTCCCTTGAATCGCTTGTGATTTCCTGTGGCTTTTGCAGTGGATCTCTTGAGCCTGTCGGCCGCATGTGATGCCTTGGATCAGCACAACCTCAAGCAAAACGACCAGCCCATGGACATCCTGCAGATCATTAATTGTTTGACCACTATCTATGACCGCCTGGAGCAAGAGCACAACAATCTGGTCAACGTCCCTCTCTGCGTGGATATGTGTCTCAATTGGCTGCTGAATGTTTATGACACGTACGTACAGCAAGCTTGTCTTTCAGACTCTGTCACAGGAGGCTTAGTGGGCAGAAAGTCTCATGAAACTGTGTGACCTAATGCAGTCCCTGTGAGAAATCATTTTTGCATTCATTGGAACCGAAGCTATTCTGTCTTGGTAAGCTAGGAGGTAAGAGCTAGGATATCGATTGTTCTCAGATTAGAAAATAAATAAAACCCTGAGATACTAATTTTTTATACAATGACTCCATGTGTAGCCATTCATTCTTTCCCTTTCTTGCCTGTGTGTGTTGAGTTCCTCATCCACTTTGGGGGTGGCTCCCTCTCACTGGCAGATGTGCTCTTGGAGATGCTGCCATACCTGTCACCAGATCTGAATGCTTAGAGATTTTTGCAGGAGATGAGCTGATAAGCAAAATGAAAACAGAGGAAGTTCTGAATTAAAAAAGAGGGGAAAGAGAGAGAGAGAAATGTTTCAATGGGACCTCCATTCATCACTCCTCAGACAGCACTTGTTTATTTCTTTGGAACTGCACACAGGAAAGATCCCCAGTTGGAATTTTTGTCTTGAGCTTAATGAAGACAGTTGAGGAAGGTAGCAGAAGGACTTGGTCTTAATTTTGACTGAATTTTTAGACATCAGAATTATTACATGCCTCATTTCACATGTCAGAAAGAACATCTCCCCCTTTGAAAATCTGGGAGAGTTTTTGAAAAGAGTTGCATATCAACTATTTTGCTTTCTGCCTTTGTGGTGGATTTCTACCACCTCCTGGATTAAATTGTATACCCTTTTTCTTTGTTATTTTTGATAAGGTATTGCTTTTTAAATTCTAAGATCACCTGGCTATTGAAATTCGATCAGTATCTACCATGCCTATAATTGTGTATTACCCTTACATTTGCTTTAATAAGGGTTTGTATTCAGGTCTTCTCTCAGATATATTTTAGCACTGTTTTCTCTGCAGATGACATGAATGGATTCTGAATATACAATTTATTTCTACCTGTCGGAAAAAATTTTTGAGTATAGTTTATTTCCTTGAAGATCTGAGTTACCGTACTAAGTTTATTTGTTAAACTTTGATTTGCCTTTTTTAAAGAGTAGAAAAGGATAAGAAAATCTTTCAACAATAGTGATACTGTTAATGCATTAGAATCCAGGATTTCTGTTTGACTAAGGGATTTAATAAATTGTATCAGTTGAAAGTTGAGCATATTGTTCACCAAAAATAACCCACATATGGGACCTGTCCTTTGTAATTTCACAGTGCTAAATTAAGAATTAGTCTACCTTTTTAAAAACCAGTATCTAATGATCATTTGTTTTCCATAACAGAAGCTGAAAATTATTGAAAGATATTTTCCACAAAATGAAAACTTTTTTTTATTATTTAAAAAATTTCTCATGGATTTAATGAAGTTAATAAATGTGTCAAGTGGAATGAATGCTTTATTCCAGTTTTATACACAAATGCAAAGTGTATATATGTGTGTGTTTGTGTGTGTATGTTTGTATTAAAGCATAGGTTATTTTAAAATTGCACTTTAAGATCATATATTTGAAGTTCTCTAGTAGAGTATCATATTTTTCTTGTGGAGATAAACATTCATATTTTATATTATGTGTCATATGGCCTGAAGTGGTTAATATTCTTCTGAATATGGACAGTGTAATGCAAATCTGAAAGGGTTTTGAAGAGAGCAGAGCAGCGAGTTGCTGGTAATTTTTCTTGGGCTTCAATAACCAAAGTAGCTTAGTGCATAATAGTAATTTATCCACTTACCGACTTAAACCCAGGTGGCTCTCCGTGGATGACTAGAAGGATATTTTTCCTATTTTATGTAGAGCCACTCTTACAATTCACGTAAGGGCTTTTGAGAATTGAATACTTGGTAAATATTCATTGTTCAAGTTGTTCAAATTACCATCACATTCTAAGTCATCTCCAAATAGCTAATGAACTCAGAAAAGTTCTTAATGGAACAGTGGTCAAAGGAGTTTCCATATCCAACAATTTATTTTTCTTAGCTGAAAAGTGTTTACCATCTAGTAAAATGTCAGTAATTGTTTTCTGATTTGATTATTTATAATAGGGGACGCACGGGGAGGATCCGGGTCCTGTCTTTTAAAACAGGCATCATTTCTCTGTGTAAAGCACACTTGGAAGACAAGTACAGATGTAAGTCATGCATATTAACTCTGTATTCTTTTATTAATATTGGCTAATTGCCTCAGTTCTAGATGGGGAATGACATAGTGTTCTTATTTGACAGCAAGTTCTTCGTGTAAGATGGAAAACTGCTTTTAGAATGTCATAAAAGGTGGTTTGTGCTGTTCCCTGTCAAACACTAGCTTGCAGGTATTTAAATAGAGAATGAGGATTAACTTCTCCAGTCCAAATATTATTTGCATTACATTGACTGTCTCTGAATAAAACACATGTTCCTAGGGGATAAAACCTGATTTCCTAACCCCTTTGTATAAGTCAGGAAAATAAATATGAAAGGTTAATCCATGCTCTTGCCTAGTATTTGGATTCTTATTTAAAGACTACTGTTTGGCATTCATGTTTAAGAAGCATTGTTTATTTTATAATCATCTTACTGCAAAGTGTACTGGCATAGCCAATTCTGTGATGTGACTTAACATTTTATTATTGGAGAGACAGATAGCTTGCCATTTTTTTTTCTAGGGTAAATATCACCTTATAGAATGTCCTACTGACTAGCCATTGGGATTTTCTGCTAAAAATCCGTCAACCCAAATTAAAAACACTACAGGAATGATGGTTGAAATGACTATAGGCAACCATTCATTCCCATTGTAAAGGGAGCATATGTGTTTTCTCCTTTAAATGCTTGTGAGAAATGTTTTCAGTAGGAATATTAAAGAAACCTCATCTATTTTGTCTTTTCTCTTTTCCCCTAAGTCCTAGCCTCACAGGGATGAGGAACTGTGCTGAGCTTAAGGACAGTCAGTCAGGAGATAAGAGAGATTAAATTCCTCCAAAGCCACTCTGTGTCCTACTGCTCATTTTCCTCCTAGGAGTAAGCCAAAAAATGCACAAGCTTTTCAAGCTCTCACTTTTATGTAGTTTCCACTTAAGTTTTCTCATCCTTTTAGGAGAAAATAACTGAACCGATTTGGTTAACCACTTACGAACATATTTTGGGTAAAAATAGAATCTTTCTGTGTTTTTGTCCCCTTTTATTCATTCATTCATTTATTTATTTATTTATTTATTTATTTATTTATTTAAATATATTTTATTGATTTCTTACAGTGAGGAAGGGAGAGGGATAGAGAGTCAGAAACATCGATGAGAGAGAGACATCGATCAGCCGCCTCCTGCACGTCCCACACTGGAGATGTGCCCGCAACCAAGGTATATGCCCTTGACCGGAATCGAACCCGGGACCTTTCAGTCCACAGGCCGACGCTCTATCCACTGAGCCAAACCGGTTTCGGCGTGTCCCCTTTTAAATATTATAGTTACGTATTATAGGTTAGCTGATAATCTAATCACGTCTACGGCATTGTTGTACCAGAACATTGTAATACTAAATGGAGTCATCAAGGGAGCTTCAAGTTTGTGTTTCTAATAACTACTATGCAGAAATGTGTTTTGAGGTTGGTGACACAGAAATATTAACTTCAAATTGGGATATTTGAAAATAACTCATAATTTTTAAAACAATCTATGTGTGTGCATTGGATAGATGATGAAAAGTGGTTTGTGCGGTCTCATTTTGGTTATTGCCGTCTTAGATGTTTCATTAAAATATTTAATTTCTTAGAGTTTAAAGTGTACTTCTGAGCCCTAGCCAGCAGTTTGTCTCAGTGGTTTGAGTGTCGGCCCTTGGACTGAAGGATCTCATGTTCAATTCCCTGTCAAGGGCATGCACCCTGGTTGGAGGCTCCAGGGCACATATGGGAGGCAACCAATTGATTTATCGCTCTCACATTTCTCTCTCTCTCTCTCTCTCTCTCTCTCTCTCTCTCTCTCTCTCTCTCTCTTTCTCTCTCTCTCTCCCCCCCGTCTTTCTCCGCCTCTCCTTCCCTCCCTCCTTTTTCCTTCCCTTCCATTCTCTCTTAAAAAAAAGTCAATTTAAATTAAATAAAAGCTTTCTTAGATTTAATTGGATGGGCAACTTTTATTTGAAAACAATGTGTGCTTAAAATGATTTTATTTCTGAGAATGAAACGTATTGCAAGTGTTTGGTATGTTCATTCATTCCGTGAACCCACTACATTGGACACCTGCTTTCTGCAGGTACAACTATTCTACTGTAGATATTTCTGGCACACGGTTGACCAAGATAAGGTCCCTACTCTCAAAGAGATACCATCCTTCAGCCAAAAAGACAGCCACCTGTTGAACAGTGTAAAGTGATAAGAGCTAATTACAAATATGTACAGCATCCTGTGGGAACACATACAAGAAACTCAATGATCTGATGGCTTCATAAAGAAGTCCCAATTTTGGTACATTTTTGAATCTCTGGTGTCCAAAGGGGATGGTGCTTTTGGCTAGTTATATGGTTCTTAATGCTAAAACAGTTATTTTATTATGGTAGTTATGTCTTTTATATAACATAATTTCCCAAAGGATTGTCTTCTGACTTAGGAAAAATTCAGGTGTCAAGATTGTATGTAAACTCATTTCTTGAGAGCTATAGTTCATCTATAAAAATATTAAATGTTTAGATTAGCATACGGTAGAAGTAACTGCCCTATGGGAACATTGGCTACTCTTGAGAATTGGTACTGGAAGTGAGGTGGCCATTAGGTTCTGTTAGCACTTACTTGGTGCTGCTTTTTCATTGTTGCGATTCTCTTCTTCCTTTTGTAGACCTTTTCAAGCAAGTGGCAAGTTCAACAGGATTTTGTGACCAGCGCAGGCTGGGCCTCCTCCTGCATGATTCCATCCAAATCCCAAGACAGTTGGGTGAAGTCGCATCCTTTGGGGGCAGTAACATTGAGCCGAGTGTCAGAAGCTGCTTCCAGTTTGTAAGTTATTCACCTTCTTAAGTAACATTTATTGTTTTATATTTTAAATATTTTTTAAAACACAGAACTTTCATTTCTTATATAGCTCTTCTACTGTAGGCAGATAGATAGGGGATTTTTGATATTGGAAACCTTTTCAAATTGTCTGCAGAGGTTTCTGAAGCTCCAGGTCTGGGGAAGAGAGAACAGTGCAGAGGAAGGAAAAGAAATCTCCATCTGGCCTTAGCTGGTTTGGCTCAGTGGATAGAGCATCAGCCTGCATACCAAAGGGTCCCGGATTCGATTCTGGTCAAGGGCACATACCTTGGTCGCAGACTCCTCCCGGCCTGATCCCTGGTTGGGGCTTGTGCAGGAGGCAACCAATCAATGGGTTTCTCTCACATCCATGTTTCTCTCTGTTTCTCCCTCTCTCTTCCACTCTCCCTAAAAAAAACAATGGAAAAAATATCCTCAGATGAGGATTAACAAAACAAAACAAAAAGAAATCTCCATCTGCAGCTAGGTGCAGTTACTAAGGTGCTGGGAGGGACGGGAGTCTGCAGTGATTCAGTGAGGGAGGAAATACATCTCCAATCATAGAATAATCCTTTGTATATAAGAAAAAGACTTTTATAGGTGAGTCTTTTAGTTTTTTATTTTTATATAATTCTGTCATTATAGCCTCATTTCATTGGCTGTTGGTAACTAGTTGACACAGCTATCTTTTTTTTTTTAATTTCCCTTTTGTATCTTTGATATTTTTCTACTATTCTAAGGCCTTCCCATAGTCTTATTAACATTGATGCAATACTGTAGGACAAGCATGTCAAACTCGTGGCCCACATGCCGCATGTGGCCCACAAAGAATATTTTTGCGGCCCAGCCAATACAACGGTATGTAAGAAACGTTTTAATAAAAATCTTGTAACTTAATTTTTACAATATCCTGTTATCATAATTATTAATAACAAAGTACAATGTTCACTAATGACTTATTATTTTAATCGTGTTGCATTTATTTCCCTTACTCGCTTTATGCGCAGGCACACCATTTCTCTCCACTAACACCACCAGCGAATATTTTAGCAGCCAATTGCTACATCATTAATCTCGTACTGACTTCTTTGGTGTGCACAACAGGAAATATTTCACTTTTGGAGAACAAGAAAAATAGGTTTGTTTGCAGTTATTCGGTGTCTGATAAGTTAATATTCAAGAAAAAATAATTTTTATTGACATGTTCTGTCTGATGTTAACGATGACATTTATTTCAGCCCTTTGTATTCAGCACGTCTCTATCAAAATAAACCTACGTTTCTATGAAAATGGAAGCTTTTGTTTTTCTGCGGCCCACACAAACTTAAACTTGTTTATTTGGCCCATGTTGGCCCTTGAGTTTGACATGTTTGCTGTAGGAACTTAACTCTTGTTTATATCAATTACCCTCTGCTAATGCCCATCAGTAGCTCAACACAGTCTTGTCCATTCTCTTTCTTGTCCTGCCCCTTTACCTTTTTCACACCATAATCAGTGCGAAGCACTCTCTTCCTCCAAATGCCTGAATACTCCATGGATAGACACTTAGGTTGTTCCTGTTTGTTTTATAAGGTGGGTAATGCTCCAATGAACATCTTCCTGCAGTTAGCTCTTTTTTTGACTGAAGTTTTTTTTTTCCTTAGGATAAATGCTAAGAAGTGAGATTACCAGACTAAATGACAAACAGTTTTATGGCTTTGGATACATATTACCAGGTGGCATTTTGTCAAAAGTTGTTTCTATTTGTAATGCCACCAACACTGAAGGAGTGAGACATTTGCAGTATCACATTAGTCACAGTGTTCTTATATTCTTTTGTAAATGCTGAAAGCTGGTTTTATTAATATGGGGTTTTTCAATCCATTCTAATCCCATTACTAATAGAACTAGCCATAGAGATAACTGGGTTAGACCTGTAGTCTTTGATCACAGACTAAGATAAAACTATAGAAGGCCTCCTGGACAGAACATTGTGAATATTTAGATGTTTAAAGCATTCTGAGCATTCATTCAATAATTGACTTGGCAAATGGACTAAATGCACATGTACTACGCCCACTCCTGTAGACTTGTATATACTATTTAGCTTGTGTTGCCAAAATTGTGTCAAATTAGTTGTAAATTTAAAATAGGTATAGAGAAATAAATGCATTTTTTCACCTCATACATCTTCCAGAAAAGTGAATAGACTATCACTATCTCTAGATTTTTTTCTTGCATGTTGCTGCATTAATATTTCTACTCCAGAATGTAGATACAAGTAACTTTCATACAGTGAATACTAATGACCATAGTAGTCCAGATTTATGTTGGTGGTTTTTTAAATCTAATTATAAAACAGCTTGAATGATGTGTTTTGTTTTTCCTAAGTATTTTTTTCTTTAGTCGTTTTCAGTTTGTTTTTGAGTTCTAGTTGTGAAACTCTATTACACACATTCATATGTACATAGTTGTGTGTGTGTGTGTGTGTGTGTGTGTGTGTGTGTGTGTTGTGACATTGAGAGTAATGCTCAGAAAATAAACCTGCAGCCATCTTTTCAGAGACAGTCCCTCCTGCAGAGTAAGCTGGGCAGGCTTCAGGACCACTGACCCCATTGTCCTGTCACCACATTGTGCTGACTGTGCTACTGCCAACATCATTAGGCAGCCACTGCCACCCTCACTGCCAACTACGTCTCTCTCTTTTTTTAACTGAAATATATTTGACACATAACATTGTAAATTTAAGGTGTACAGCAGGTCCTCAAATCATGTTGGTTTGTTCAACATCATTACCCTATAACATTGATGAGATGCTGTAGGAATTTAACTCTTGTGTTTTGTTTTGTTTTTAAATATGGTTTTATTTCAGAGAGAGAGGAAGGGAGAAGGAAAAGAGAGAGAAACATTGATGTGAGAGGGAAACATCAATCAGTTGTCTCCTACATGCCCTCTACCAGGGATCAAGCCCACAACCTGGGCATGTGCCCTGACCGGGAATCAAATTGGTGACCTCTTGGTGCATGGGACAACACTCAGTGAACTGAGCCACACGGGCCAGGGCTTAACTCTTGTTTATATCAATTAGCCTGTGGTAAAACTAGTTTCATTATAAGTTGTTTTGCTTAGAGTCACAGAACCTATAGATGATAAGTGAGGACTTTTGTGCATCACATTGATTTGACACACACACACACACACACACACACACACACACACACACACACACTAGTAGCCTTGGGCACAAATCTGTGCGCCAGTAGGTCCCTGCTGCCCTCCTGTAGCTCTCCCCCTCCCCTCCCATAGCTTGCTGCCCTGCCCCCTCCTGTGGCTCTCCAGCCTGCTTGTACTTTGCTGCCTCACCCTCCTACAGATCCGGGATCTGATTGTTATGCAGTTGGTCATTACGCCTCAGGGCGTAACAGATAATTAGCATATTCCTCTCTTATTATATATGATTGCCATTGTATTGCTTGTTGGCACCTCTATCACCACATAATTATCTCCAGTGGGTGTGTTTGTTGGGAATGAGTAAGAGAGTCCCTGGTTCTCTTTAATTTGGTTGAAGGAGCCAATTACCAGAAGCTTCACTTTCCCCAGTGCTGTCCCCTTATGAGGAGCCCAGCCTGGTCCAGATCTGCCCATTGTATCCTTTTACTGGATGCTCACCTTCTTCCCTAACCTCATGTCTCTTGTTTCCATATGCCTCTTATCTTTATCTCTGTAGTAGCAGCCCTCTCTTCTCAGTGTCAAAACTTTGACCTCAGTCCGTACTCTCATACTGATGGAATGTGTGGTGGCTAGCCAGTTTCCAAGGTGTTGGGAATGTCTTATGTGAGATTGGGGGCCATCAGTCAAGATATTAATAGTGGTAAGAGGTGGTTCTTATTTTCTTCTCTATCCTATTTTGTACTTTCCAAATTTTCTCCTTTGAACATCTAGAATTAGAACAAAAAGTAGTAAGCACTAGCTTTTTAATTATAATTGGCTTCAGAGCAGAAAGAAGAGAAAGAGAGATAGAAACATCAATGATGAGAATCATCAATCGGAGATTGAGCCCACAAACTGGGTATATGCTGACTGGGATTGAACTATGACCTCCTGGTCCATCAGTTGGTCCTCAACCACTGAGCTACATTAGCTGGGCTAGCTGTTTTTGTTTTTGTTTTTAAGGGAAAGAAATATTTTTTGTTTCATTCCTTTTCATTGCCTCTCTTATACTGTTTCAGGCCTTCGCATCACAAGCCTCTCTACACCAAAGTCCCTTTCATTGGTCTTACTGCTCCTTACACTGGTTTTAGAGAAATGTATTCACTGTCTGACACCATTCTCAGAAATCTTTAGTTTCTTGCCATTGTCCACAGAATAAATCCTGATTTCTCTATTTAACTCTCAGACTTTTCCTAATCTGCTTTCATAATTGCCCACTGTTTGCTTTCACTACCGTGAAAGAGCTTCACCCTACCATTGTTCCTTCTATGCTTACAAATAATATTGTTATGCCCTGGCCAGGTGACTCAGTTAGTTAGAGCATTGTCTCATACACCAAAAGATGTAGCAGGATTGATTCCCAGTCAAGACACATACCTAGGTTGTGAGTCCAATCCCCAGGGCGAGTATGGGAGGCAGCCAGCCGATGTTTCTCACATCGATGTTTCTTTCTCACCTCTCTCTCTCTCCGTCTCTTTCTCTCTCTCTGTCTCTCTCTCTCTGTCTCTCTAAAAATCAATGAAAACATATCCTCAGGTGAGGATTAAAATAATAACAATGTTGTGACTATTGCTACTGTTTATAATACTTACCTTTGCTCACCTGAATTCTCATTTAATCCTTACCAATCCTTTGAGGAGAATAGGAAAAGAAGGGTTTCGAGATTTTGTTTTTGTTGTTTAAGGAGATGAACAACTTATCTGTGCTCCTAAAATTTCTCAACTGCTAGAGAGTTTCATTTGTAGTACAGTTTCCCCACCCCATCTCACTTCCCATTTACCTCCTCATTCCCAAATATGCACTTTTTGATACCATAGTTGACCCTTGAACAACAGGGATTTGAATTGTGTAGGTCCACTGAAACATGGATTTTTTTCCATAAATACTGTAAATGTATTGTCTTTTATGTATGATTTTTGTAACATTTTCTTTTCTCTAGCTTACCTTATCATAAGAATACAGTATATAATACATATAACATACAAAATATGTTAGCCAACTGTTTATGATTTTGGTAAGTAGTTATGTTTAGGGGGAGTTGGAATTTCCGTGCACATTTTTGTCTGCATGAGGAGGAGTCAGCACCCCAAAGCCCCATGTTGTTCAAGGGTTAACAGTACTGTTCCCCAGCTTCTCAAGGTGAAATAACAGGCATTTATCCTGGGTCCCTGGTGGAATACGAGGTGCCATAACAGACCTGGGAACACAGAAGGGGTTGTGAGGGGGCATCCTTATTTTAAGAAGCTGGATATTGCCGAAACTGGTTTGGCTCAGTGGATAGAGCATCAGCCCGCGGACTGAATGGTCCCCGGTTCGATTCGGATCAAGGGCAGGTACCTTGGTTGTGGGCACATCTCCAGTGGGGGGCCTGCAGGAGGCAGCTGATCGATGTTTCTCTCTCATCGATGTTTCTAGCTCTCTATCCCTCTCCCTTCCTCTCTGTAAAAAAGTCAATAAAACATATTAAAAAAAAGAAGCTGAATATTGGCAAACTGGATGTTTCTAGTGGAGTATTGTGCACATTGTGTATGCGCAGAGCCAGGTGAGGTTTATATTACTTAGATTTGGGGATCCTCTGAGCTCTGTAGAAATTTGCAATCAGGTTGAAGAGATCCATTGTGAATGCTGCCTGCAGAATTGACATTCTGGCCCTGGGTGCTTTTCCTCAGCCAGGTGCTCTGGCAACTCACCTTGCCTTTCACTGCAACAGGCCTGAAATGTGATATGTGCTGTGGGGAAAGATAACAGGAGTGAAAATGCCCCCTGCCCTTTGAAGTGTAAGACCTTGGGAATGGGGGCCTGGCTGGTTCCTTCAGCAAGTTTGTGCTCAGAAGCAGCTGTTTCCAGCATCCCCAGGAAACAGCAAGGTAGTACTGGTTTCTCCTACAAATGCATTCCCGGCGTTGCAGAAGGAGAAGTTGACTCCAGACCATAGTCCTTTCTTTTTTCCTTTGTTTTCTTCTCACCAACTGGAAGACTTACCTCTTTTCAAGTTGGTACAGTCAGAAAGGCGTTAGCTTCTGATTCACAGGTAGGCCTGGCAGGGGCAGGAAGAGAGAGAGGCGTGTTTTCGTGTGCCATGCTCTCTGGATGGTCTTTTAAAGGTTTTCTCAACCCATAATGCCTCAATTCTGGAGATGCATGGTGGTGATGGTGGACAACAATATGAATGCATTTCATGTCACCGAACTATCCACTTAAAATGGCCAAGATAGTGAATTTTATAGTGTATTGTACCATAATAAAAAAACATCCTAAAAACTATCCCCAAAACTTGTTTAAAAGATAGAGGAAAGGAAATTGCTATCGAATCCAAGTAAAATGTTTTGCCATTTAAACACCAGTAGAGGTTCTTCAAGAAATTACCCATTAAGCCAGGAAGTGAATTTATATCTGTGGATATTAAAAAGGAAAAAAAGCACTATAAATTTATAGATTTGACAGTAGTATGTCCATTGATATTAAATGAGGCAACAGGATATGTTTCTACATTACAAGTATAGTGCAGTCAGCACATTTTACTAAGAAATTGACTCCTTAGGGGCAATAATAGAAGTAAAGTTTTGAAATGAGTTTGTTTTGGAAATAATAGATTCATTGAATGTATCATCAGGTTATTCCTCTTTCATGTTCCATGGAAATATCTTTGTTGACTGAGCAGATTGATCTTTATGACCCCAGTAAGGTCAGGCCTGCCCTGGCAATGAGTCACACAGACTGCAACCCTGGAGATTGTTTCCTTCTCTCCTTTTTTAAAATTTATTTTCTTTCTTAATGTAGGTATTAGGGTGACATTGGTTAATAAAATTATATAGGTTTCAGGTGTACAAGTCTGTAATACATCATCTATGTACTGTTTTCTTGTGATCACTACCCAAGTCCAGTCTTTCATCTCCTTTCCACATGAGAAAACTGAAGCCCAGAGAGGTAGACTGAATATATTCTATGTCCTGCAATTATATTATGTCAGAAGGCCCAAGTTCCCTGTGTTCCAAGCCAGTGCTTTTTTCTGCTAAACTAGAAGAATAGAAATAGATGGCTTTAACCAGTTCAAATACTAGACTGAACTAAGGAAGTGTTAATGTGTTCCCTTAGGTAAATTTGAGGTTCTAATAGAATGATGTAGATAAATGCACACCACTACTCCTACCCCAGCACACTTGAACGAACACAAACACACACACACACACACACACACACACACACACACACACACACACGGTTTTTATTTAAAATACTCTAATTCCAATTGTAGGTATTTGCTCTACTTTCAAATGAAACCAAGTATTTCCTTTTAAGTAGGAAAATGTTACACTTTCAAGTGACTCTGGAAAATATTCATTATCTGTAAATTAGTATTTGGCAGTGCCCTGAGAAATACCCATTCTTCATGTTAGTGTTTGTAGTATTTTCTTCTGTAAACATTTTAAGGAATGTTATTGTTTAGATAGAATTGAGATGCCAAGTTTATATTCTATGTGCTTCACCTACAAGAGCTTTGGTGTCAAAATCTGTTTATTTTATATCTGTTTTCTGCCTCCTGTTGTATTCATGCATTGAAAATGAATAAGTTGCTTTTTCATCTGTCTTCTGAATTTTTATATTCATATGACAGAACAAATGTCATCTATATACAGTTGCTGTAATGTAGACTGTTATAGAAATGAGAATAAATTCCAATCTCAACTATTGAGAACAAGTATATACTAGTACAGTAGTCTCCCCTTATCCACAGAAGACATTTCAAGACCCCTGGTAGATACCTGAAAATGCAGAAGAGTACTGAACCCTATTATACTATGGGTTTTTTTAAATATATACACATCTGTGATAAGATTTAATTTATAAATTAGGCACAATAAGAAATTTGTAACAAAAACTGATAATAAAATAGAACAATCATAACAATGAAATAAAGATTACTTGAACACAAGCACTGTGATACCAAAATGGTTTATCTGACAACCAAGACAGCTACTAAGTGACTGACAGGTCATAGTTATATAGCATGAATACACTGGACGAAAGGATGATTCATGTCCAGGAAAGGATGACATGAAATTTTGGTGCACAATTTAAAACTTACTAATTGTTTCTCAAATTTTCCATGTAATATTTTCAGACGGCTGTTGACCTCAGAAATTAAAACTTTGGATAAGGGGGACTACTGAATGTGTGTGTGTGTGTGTGTGTGTGTGTGTGTGTGTGTGTGTGTGTGATATATATGTGTACTAGTATATCATATATAAATAATAATTCTAGAATACCTGGGTTAGTGAGTAACAGAGTGGTTAAGTGCATCTGCCTGGGTTGAAATCACAGCTGTGCTATTTGCTGGGTATACAACCTTGGGTATGTTTCTTGCTCTTCCTGGTCCCTAAACTCTTGGGGTTAAATGATCCAGTAGAGACAGAGCATTTAGAGTTGTGGTGGGCACATACATAGTAGTGCTCTCTGAGTCTTAACTATGATTATCTGAAGTGTATTGTAACATGACAATATCCTGCCAAGGTTAACAGTTCTTTTTACCTATAGCCAAGTATCTTTAGATTAAATTTTAGAGACAATTGAGATTTTTTTCTACAAGTGTTAAAATACCATGCCAGGACACTTTCTAAACAGTTTGACAGCATTCCCCATGTCAATTGATCACATTTTTATATTTTCCATCCTTAAAATAACTCCCCAAAATTCCACTTTGAGTAGGTTTCCTTTAGCTTCTTGTTCAATAATCAAAATATGATTCCTACAGCTCCATAGACATTGTTTTTACACACCTTTTAATGGGTACTCATTAATAGTTATTATTTTTGCCCTGATTAATTTGGCTCAATGGATAGAGCGTCAGCCTGCAGACCAAAGGGTTCCAGGTTTGATTCCGGGCAAGGACATGTACATTGGATGCAGGCACATCCCCAGTAAAGGGGTGTGCAAGAGGCAGCTGATTGATGTTTCTCTCTCATCTATGTTTCTAACTCTCCCTCCCTCTCCCTTCCTCTCTCTAAAAAAATCAATAAAATATATTTTAAAAATAGTTATTATATTAGCAAGTTACAATAATTTTATATTCATAAACAGTGTGCATCACCAAGCTCCTACCTGGCCTGTTTATGGACAGTTAGAATTGTAACCAAATCCAGGGTCAGCTGCCTGCTGCAAAGAAAGTCAAACTTGTGAGCCCAAGTGCCAGTGGAAAATGAAAAAGATTTATTCAAGTACTGACCACCTGAGAAAAATGAGGGACAGTGGTTCCGAGCATTTCAGTGCAGGCAGGGGTTTTTATAAGGAGGGAGAAGGAAGGCAAAACAGAGAGATCAGGGAAGGTGCTGTGGACATGTAAGCAGTGTTCTTGCTGGTCCTGATATGGATTTTCATGGTAGGTATTCTTGAGTTGGCCATCTGGGTTCCTGTGTCCTGGCAGTCATCAGTAGCCAAGGCCTTGAGGTCAGGCTGCTCCTTAGATTCACACAGGAATTGAAGCTGCTGAACTGTTTATATAAAAACAGCTATTAACATGCAAGCTCTAGTTTTGAGAGAAAAATCAGGTTAGAGTAACAAGCTGGGTTCAACATTTACTAAGATTAATATGGGTAGCTTTATGTAAGTTTAGCGTATTCATCCCTCGTTGCAAAATTCCTACAAATGTTCACCTTTTATTAGAATATTAGAAGTCTGGTGCATGAAAATGTATGCACTGAAGGAGGGTCCCTCAGTCCGGCCTGGCCCCTCTCACAGTCCAGGAGCCCTCAGAGGTGGGAGGCGACCCAGCAATCATGGGAAGGTGACAACCCATCACACCTCTGCTGCTGCCACTGCCGGCAGCACAGGCCTCAGCCGGCCCTGGTTACCTGAGCCTCAGGCGTCCCTGGGCTGCTGGGCAGCTGCCATCCAAGGCTTTCCTGTGCCTTGGGCCAGCTCTGAGCGGCTGGGGGGGTTGAGGAGACTGGGGGATTCTGGAGGCAGGTGTCCTGGTGGGGCTGCAGGGACTGGGTGCTGCCATCTTTGAGGGTGTGACAGTCAATTAGCATATTCTCTCCTTATTGGCTGTGGGTGTTGCCATCTTTGCAATGATGTGAGTGTCAATTAGCATATTCCCCCTTTATTAGATAGGACTATCCCTTTTAGTTGAAAGACTATTCTGAACTGCCTTTTATCAGTTCACCATTCATTCTAATTTACATAGAAACTTATCCATAAAGCTCATGGAATTCAAGAACTAAGTATTCATTGTTGTCTGTTTTCCTTTTTACCATGTTTGTCACTGACTTGTAAATTGGATTTTTTTTTAAAGGAAGTTCTTTCTGCAAAGATTATTTAAGATTAAGGGAAATACAAAACTTGCTCCTGGAATAAACAGATAATACCCTTCTTTGTTTATCCAAGGTCCTTAATGTGTCTTAATTCTTTAATATAAAAGCTAGAGTTTTTTGTTTGGGTTTCTTTTTTGCATTTGATAAAATATTTTAAAATTTTTCTCTTACTTTTTAAAAAGCTATACAAAACATAAGTTAAAATTTATTCTGGCGTTCAATTCTATGAGTTTAGACAAATGCATATAATTGTGTCACCACCACTATAATCAAGACACAGAACATTGCCACCACCACTAAAATTACATATTCACTGGCTTTGTCGTCATCCTGCCTGCTCCCAATCTCTGGAAACTAACTACTCTGTTTTCTGTTCCTATACTTTGCTTTTTCCTGAACTGAATTTTAAATGATTGTAGGAGGCAATTGTGGAAGGGTTAATGGTATGTATTGTACTTCAGCATACTGTGTCTTTGACTCCTACTTGACAAAGTATATTCCATGATACCTACAGATATATGTGCTTTACCATTCCTGTTAAATCAGAACTCTTTAGCATAAATTACTAACATTGAATATATTTATGGATCTGTATAAATTTAAAAATTGTGCTTTTGTTCCCTAGAGGCATGGTGATAATTGGTTTATTAGTCAGGTGGGGTGGAGTGCCTGAGGTCCGCACAGTTGTCCTTGAACATGTAAATAAAGAGTGGATAATCACCACGTGTTATTGTTTGGGCTGATTTTATCTTTAATGGGTGGTTCAGAATCCTGATTAATATTTAGATCAGTGACTGCTGGCCTCATTATCTTCAGAAGTCTAAATAAAATGCTTGATTTCTACCCAAGACAGCCATTATGGGAAGCCCTTTTATTTTTCTACTTCTTCTTGTTTCAGGAATATAAAATTCTTGATCTCTCAATTCTTATTTTAAATAAGGAAAATTTTTGTGAATGTGGAGTATCCATAAACTTATTTTTATGGCCAAAAATTCACATTTAAGTGTCTAGGAAAAGCACATCTATGCTCAATATGTGAAGGGATGCTGTAAGAACAATTGCCCTAGCGTGCTTGGTGCAGTAGGTAGAGCATCAGCCCTTGGACTGAAGGGTCCTGGATTTGATTCTGGTCAAGGGCATATACTTTGGTTGCAGGCTCGATCCCTGGCCCTGGTCAAGGTGCATGAGGGAGGCAACCAATTTATGTGTCTCTCATATCCATGTTTCTCTCCTGTTTCTCCCCCTTTCTGCCACTCTCTCAAAAAAAATCCACGGAAAAAATCTTCTAGTGAGGATTAATAAAAAAAAAAATGAAGTTAAGAGAACAAACAGGAAGGAAATCAGTAGTGTGATGCTAGCTTTGTGTTTTCTGAGAAAACTAATCCTGAGGAGCTTTTCACATTTTATGCCATTGACATTAATGCCTTAGTCCCCCTCCCCTTTCACAGTGATTGAAGTCACTCTTACCTTCCTGCCTGCCATCACCTCCCCCATGAAGGACGATTTGGAAGAAACAGTGGTTTCAGCCTGTGTTCAATTTTTGTGGAAAAAAATCAACCATAAAGAAGAATAAAAAGAAAAATAAAGAAAGGATAGTATAATGAACACCCATGTCTCTTGTGCATGGTTAGTGTTTTACCCTGTTGGTAATAGCAGGAACCGACCTGGGTTCAACAACCTCAGTACTTGAATTCTGGCTAGGAAAGATTTCAGAGACAAAACTCAAACTATAAGAGAGCACTTATTTAGAAATCACAGAGGTAGGAGAAGCAATTCGTAGAAGAAACGGGCTTAAAAAACATGTTATAGAGTGAAGGGAATGACTCTTGCAGCTTAGAAGTGAGGAAGGTAAACTTGACCTGCCTGAAGGGATGGGGAGGGGAAAAGGCACTATTTTAGTTGAAATTGTGCTCCTAGGAGGAAGGGCACTCTGGGTCCTCTGTCCTAAGGGTTTTAAGGGTAGAGATTTTAGGGGAGGTTCCAGGGGAAGATCTAAATAGAATATCCAGCAGCTTTCACTGTAGCTGAAGGAGTTGGGATCGTGGCTCTACTGATTAATTGGGGCTAGGAGAGGGAGTAGTTGATCATTGTGTCAGGCCCTGATGTCAGCCAGGGCATCTTTCTGTCTGGTTTTATGAGGGCATGGTCCGTAGCATCACTCAGCTTTCATGGGCCTGGGGCTAAAATACAACTGAAATCAAGATGTCAGTAAACCTGAGGCTTTGTTCTTAAAATAGTTTGATGCTGACCAGAATCTGGTGTCCTAAGGGCTTAATAATTACGGAAGGGAATAGACAGACAGAAGGAGAAAGGATCATGTTTAAGAAATGAAGTTTGTTCGAGGTTTCAATATCATCTGGCAGGCAGTCCACATTGAAATTGTCCCATTGCCACAGAATGTTCCTCACATCTGGCTGTTTTCTTCCAGGGTCCAGTCAAGGTTTATGTCTTGCATCTGATTGTCATGTCTCTGAACTTTCACTTAATCTGAACAGTCTCTCAGTATTTTTTTTTTCATTCACAACATTGATGTTACTGAAGATTCCAGGCCAGTTCTGTTAAAGAAAGTCCCATATACTGGAATTTTCTGGTTGTTTCTTTATGATTAGATTTAGGTTAAATTTTTTTTGGCAAGAAGATGATAGAGGTGATAGTATGTACTTTCCACTACAGTATATCACATCTGGAGGGACAAAATAACATTTTGTTCTTATTGGTAACACTAAGGATGTGAAAGTGGTGTTAGTCAGATATATCCATTGTACTTAAAAAGTCATTTTTATGGTATTTTGAGACCTTATGAATATGTTATTCTTCTACAGCCTTTCCCCCTATTCTTTTAGTGTTTATTGATGACCCTTTTCTAATTCATTGATTCTATTGGCGGTTACATGGTAGTGATTTTCTAATTCTACCATTCTGTCTGCATGTCTTAGCAGGCTTTCTTCTTTGGAGAAAAGCTTTCACTTCTCCCCTCTTGTTTTAATTATCACTGAGGACAGTCCTTTCCCCCCACCCCCAGAGCAATGTAAGCATACGTCTAATACATGCATTTCCATATTAACCGTCTCTTTTTTGGGAGTGACAAGTTGACCACATCATATAACATGGCTATGTGCTAATGACAATTGAGGATCTCATAGGATTTTCTCTCTTTTTTGATACCTTAGTTTATCTTGACCTGCACCTTTCAGTCCATGTGGCTCATATATGCCATACCGTCTAACCATAGGAAGAAGGACACATAATGCCAAAAAGAAGGGGTAAAGAAGGGGATCAGGAGAGATAGGAGTATGCATTTCTCACATTAGTTTCTAAAAATTCACTTGTACTTTCATATAGCTCTCAGTAGGTCAGCATAGCATTCATTCAATATTTGGTAGCTGGGTATTAACCCAGGTAGGCCTTACTTAGATATTAGAGCCTCTAACACCTTCAAACAAGTTAAAGATTTAAACGATTTTAGTAGTCAGCCTGTATGGTTCCATAAAAAATCACTTTTGTGTTAACCTTTTTAAGACTACTTTAAGCATACATATTTTTACTATTAAAATAGTAGATAATATTGAACCACTTCCTTAACCTCTTTGAGCTTTTTTTCATCTATAACATCAAGTTAAACACTATCTCAAGAGTACTTATCCCCATGTTCCTTTGATTATGTGGTAAATGTTATAAATAGAAAGAATCAGAAAGGGAAATGGATTACTATACTTATTTTAAAGCTTGGCCATGATGAGGAAAGCCTTACCTGATTTTCTGTGTAACAACTTCTGTAACAGATATAAGATATGGAAAATGGTCTTGTACATATAGAAAATGTGGCCTTTCACATAAGGCCAGTTGTTCTCTGAATAGAGAAATAGCAGGATGTGAGAAAATATGTGGAACCTCATATAAATGATTCCTTGTGTTTGTACACTATATTTTTATTAACAACTCCAAGGTAAAATGTAAGTATCTTGTGTCTAACAGCATCAAAATACCACCTTCCTTCTGTTTTATTTGGTACATGCAGGTTTCATATAGTTTTATAGATATTTTATTACTCATTTGATTTTCATAAAAATTGGGATTGTTTGGAAGAAGAGTCATTAATATTCTTTACAACTTGTTCTTTTTCCTCCTTTTATGTTCATTGCTGATGCAGACTTCTCTCTTATGTAAAATAGTCCATTGATGCCCTTGGTAGATTTAGAGGTTGTTAAGGAAATTATAATGACAGCTCAAGGAACAGTCAAGAACTGCCTGTCCTTATACAGTCTGAACCTGGCTAGTCAATCTCCTTGTAGTTCTAAATCTTTGTGTACAGATTGTAATTCACAAAACCATTTTGATCCATTTAAATTCAGCAAATATTTTCAAACAGTAGGACCTTTTACAATCATGGCCAGAAATGTTGGGTTGTCGGCTACTAATGCCATTACTTATTAACAGTGGCAATGATATTGAAATTGTTAGTTGGCTTTTTGAACAGAACATTTTACAAGTGAAAATGGCCAGGAAGGAGAGCCTGGCCAGTGTGGTTCAGTGGTTGAGCATCAACCAATGAACCAGGAGGTCACGGTTCAATTCCCGGTTAGGGCACGTGCCCGGGTTGCAGGCTCAATCCCTGGCAGAGGTTATGCAGAAAGCAGCTTATTGATGTTGATATTTCTATTAGATAGAAACATCAATGATGATCCATACTAGGGATTGAGGCTGCAACTCAGGCATATACTCTGATGAGGAATTGCACCATGACCTCCTGGTTCATAGGTTGAAGCTCAACCACCAAGCCACACCATCAGGGCAAAACTTATATATATATTGTTTAAAACAAAGAAAATATCCAGGAAAGAGAGATTAACCATTTTAAAAATCGCTGGTTTGTCCCCATTGTCTTCTGTAAATTGACCAATAAGAATGTTTGAAAATTTGATTCATGCATATGAATGTACTTAATATTAATATATTTAGTTATTGTTTTTCCTCTAAATGGGCAGGAACTCTACTAAATAAAATGAAAATGTGTATACACACACACACACACAACACAGGCACGCTCTTATACTAGCTAACCTGCCTTACCTTGTGTGGGATAATTATTTGCACAATTTCTGCTGTTTGTCCTGGAGTATAATAGACTAGAGACTAATATATTAGTTGCATGAAATTTGTGCACTGAGGGAGAGGAAGGTGTCCCTCAGCCCAGCCTGCACCCTCTAATCTGGGACCCCTCGGGGGATGTTTCACTACCGGTTTAGGCCAGATCCCTCTAAATCTGGAACTGTTGGCTCCCAACTGCTCACCTGCCTGCCAGCCTGATCACCACCTAAATGCTCCCCTGCTGGCCTGATTGCCCCCGACTGCCCTCCCCTGCTGGCTGGGTCACTTCCAACTGCCCTCCCCTGCCAGACTGGTCGCCCCCAACTGCCCTCCCCTGCAAACCTAGTCGCCCTCAACTGCCCTTCCATGCAAGCCTGTTCACCCCTAACTGCTCTTTCTCCCTGCAGGTCTGGTCACCCCTAGCTGCCTTCCCCTGCAGGCCTGGTTGCTCCCAGCTTCCTTCCCCTGCCGGTCATCTTGTGGCAGTCATCTGGTGACCACATGGGGGCGGCCATCTTGTGACCACATGAAAGTTCCATCTTTTTTGCATATTACCTCTTTATTATATAGGATAGAGTTGTCTATTTGAGAAGCAACTTATTTTCAAATCAGGCACTATGATTTTAGCATGTTCCCTTGTAACTTTCAGCTAGTTCTTTTTTATTTTTTTCCTCTTTTTTCCTCTATTCCCAATCTCTTAACTAGTGTGGTCTTTTTCTCATAGCAACAGTAGTTGATGTAGAGGATAGCAGCCTATCTGTTAGGCACCTTCCAGGGCTCCCAAGAAAGTCTGGGGCTTAGTTAATAGTCACGTACCCATGTTGGTTTCTTATTTTCAACAAATAATGTAAGGTCTTAACATTATGGCAGGGTTTCTCAATCTTAGTTGTGGGGGGCTATTCATTGCATTGTTGTACATTTAGCAGGATCCTGGCTTCTATCTACTAGACACTAGTAGCAACTCCTTCCCCAGTTGTGATAACCAAAATTGTCTCTAGACATTGTCAGAGGTTCTCTGGGATACAGAACAGTTCTTGGTTGAGAACCACTGAGATAGAGTATGGCTGCCTGCTTATGGGGTTCCCTTGAAGGCCCCCAGTATGAACTTTATGGATTCCTATATTTTAGGCCATTCCTAGCTTCTAAACATATCCTCCAAATCTAGAAATAGACTATTAGCCTTTTTGTGTGTGATACCATAACAGATGAACCAGACATTAACTTAAAAAAACTATTTTAGCCCAGCCGGCGTGGCTCAGTGGTTGAATGTTGACCTGTGAACCAGGAGATCACAGTTTGATTCCTGGTCAGAGCACATGCCTGGGCTGTGGGCTCGATCCCCAGTAGGGGGGTGTGCACAAGGCAGCCAATCAATGATTCTCTCTCATCACTGATGTTTCTATCTCTCACTCCCTCTCTCTTCCTCTCTTAAATCAATAAAAAAGAGAAAAAAACTATTTCAAAGTAAACTTTGGGCAGTTCAATCATTATTTTGGCTTCTGCTCCTTAGACAAATCTTATAAGTTTAATTCTTTTTGCTCTTCAGGATGACTGGGCTTTTTTTTTTTCATTTTAAGCTCATTCAGATATTAAAAATTTGTATTGTGATCACATTGCTACTTAATTGCTATTCATCCTTCAATTTAGCAAACTTTGTTGGAGGGGACAGAAGCATAGTTTCTGTCCTTAAGTAACCTGCAATCTAGGGGAGAAACAAAGGAGTTTTAGGCAAGTATTGTTTCTAGGGCAATAGTTCCTTTTCATCATCTGAGAACTACTGGGTACAATCTCTTACATGTTTAATTCTTACTATACTATTTTTTCCCCAGTTTTTTAAGTATCAACATGGTTTTGAAAAAACCTCTCACAATTGAGATGCTAGTTTCCTTCTCTTAAAAATAAGCTTGTCTTTGGCATTGGCCCAAGGACCCAAGGTTCTCAGGTTTGATTCCTTGTCAAGGATACGTACCTGGGTTGCAGGTTTCCCAGCCCTAGTAAAGGTGCATGCAGGAAGCAACCAATTGATGTGTCTCTCTCACATTAATGTTTCTCTCCCCGCACCCCTCCTTTCACTAGCTCAGGAAATCATTGGAAAAAATATCCCCTGGTAAGGATTAAAAAAGAAAGAAAGAAAATAGGGGAAAAAAATTCTTACTTTGGTAAACGCAAACATTTAGTAAAAGCAATGGGTCAACCAATTATAAAGCTAGTGCAAAAATTAAAAGGAAAAAAAAAGTAGGAAGATCATGTGTAATTACAACAATAAATCAAGGGATATATACAAATACACACACAACACACAAAGTTTAAAAAAAAACTAAAAAAAAAGCTTTATATGTGCTGGTAGCTGGGATGTAGGCCTTGCTGAGAAATATTACCATCACTCTTCTTCTGGGGTCATGAACCCATGTCCTCAGAGAAAAATAAGTATTCAGGTTGACCTCCTGGCAGCCATTTTGGACCTGTCCTTCAGTGTGCCTAGGACTTTATGGGAAGCACAATGTGTAAGAAACCCAGAAGTTATTCCGAACCCTGGCAAATCCCCTAACTCTAAACTGGCTACATAATATCATTTCATATTGTTATATTAATAATTATATCCTTTGACTAGAAATTGCAGATAATTGGGATTCCTTTAACTATTTTTTTCTTAATATATTTTATTAATTTTGTACAGAGCGGAAGGGAGAGGATAGAGAGTTAGAAACATTGATGAGAGAGAAACATCGATCAGCTGCCTCCTGCACAACCCCCTCCTGGGGATGTGCCCACAACCAAGGTACATGCCCTTGACAGGAATTGAACCTGGGGCCTTTCAGTCCACAGGCTGGGGCTCTAGCCACTGAGCCAAACCGGTGTCATCCCTTTAACTATTTTTATACCTTGTTAAGGTGACAGTTGTATAAAGCAACCCTGCAGTGTGCTGTAGTGGAGAGGCTGTAGGGACACTGAGTCCTTCCACTGACCTCCATGCTCTGGTGGAGAGTTGCTAATAGGTGAGGACCAACAGAGAAGGAGTGGAAATACAACATGCTTTTAATGTGTGGCTGTCACAGAGAGAAAAGGCAGTATTGACAAAAAGAAGGGACAAAAAAAAACCCACAACACCTTGGGCTAAATGGCCCATTCCTAGAGTTTTTGCTTAGATGGTTCAAGAATGACCTTGCCCTCACCCTTAATGCCAAGAGAAGATATCTGAGGTGTTACAAATGTCAGCAAATAATGGAACCAACAAGGATGATTTCAATCCAGTGCCAGCGTACCTGTCCTTTGACCTCAACAACTTCCTGCCATTCCACTCTATCAATATTTGTGTGTGTGTGTGTGTGTTTTTCTAGAATGATCAGAATGCTGGATTTTAAAAGTTTTAGCTCTGGTAGAACGTTTTTGAAGCTTGCCTGATTTTTTAATTAATTCTTTATTGCTAAACAGGAGGAGAGGGGATATCGCCTGGATAGAGAATGGTTTGTAGTAAAAATGAAAAATGGAAACAGAATGAGAGTGTGTTTCCCAGTGCCTTGTCTTCAGTGATGTCATTTGGCATAGGCAAGCAGTTTTAAAGGAGCCCAAATGAAGGATCTTGCATCATAGGAGCTGGAGAATCTGTAGCATTTTGAAAGAGGAGAAGTGTCTATAGGGTCCCTTGGTAATTCACACTAATGTTTTAACAACTTTCAGAATCAGGACATTCTTCCGTATGAGTTACAACCTAAATTCTTCATGCTGCTTAAGCCTGTTTCTTCTTGTTCTGTCCTCAGTGGAGAGATTGAACAGCTGGTCCCAGGCCCCTTCGCAAGAGCTACTCACATAATTGAAAATTGTTCTTAAATCTCCCCTTTAGCTATTCTTTCTTGCTCGTTATTTTTTTTTTCCTTCATGGCTAAATAATCTCAATTTTCTTAGGCTGTTCTCAGAGGTCTTTCAAACCCCCTCCCCCCTTTAATTATTGTTGTGTCTTTTTGCCAAGCCTTCTCTAAATGCTGGGTCAGCTGTAGCCACCAGAGCTAGACACCATTTTCCCAGAAGGATTTGTATAGTACCGAGGGCAATGAGATCACTTCCTCATGCAATACTTGCTATGCCTTTAGTAATACATCACAGACATGCTATTTCCTTTAATTCTTTTATGGTTTGCACCTACATTTGTTGCTGACTCATGCTCATTATTGTTTGGTTTTCCAGAATGAATAGAAGCTTTTTGCTATATTTTGCTTTCCATATTAGGCATGAATTCTTACTCTGAAGCATGTCTTTGACTCCATCATTAACCAAACGATCATTTAAACCCAAGTCAGAAAAAATACATAGGTTCAGATTAAGCATCAATAAACCCATGCTTTTAATAGGAATGAACTGGTGGTGCTTTTCAGCTTACTGCCTTTCTGTAATGGTTTCTCCCCTAGCTACAAGGGGTTGGTTATTTTGATAAAGTCAGTTTCAAGACCAGTGGAGCAAGAGATTGTTATAGGACATATTGTAACTGAAACTTGTAGTTCTTTTGACAAAGTCTCTCACTGTGTCTTTGTGTACAAGATGAGAAACGTGTGCAGTAGAGTTTAGACAATAACTGGAAGGTCACACTTCAACAGTCAGGGCTGAATCCTGGATTTGTGTTGACCTGAGGTACAGGCTCTGGTGATGTAGCTCATTCTTGTTTTGTTTTGTTTTGTATATGTTTTTTTTGTTAATCCTCACCCAAGGATATTTTTCCCATTGATTTTTCAAGAGAGTAGAAGGGAGGGGGAGAGACACAGAGAGAGAAACATCGATACGAGACACATTGATTGGTTGCTTCCCTCATGTGCCCCAACCAAGGCTGAGAATCGAGCCTGAAACCAAGGTACATGCCCTTGACTGGGGAATTGAACCTGAGATCCTTCAGCCTGAGGGCTGACGCTCTAACCAACAAACAAAACCGGCTAGGACGTGGCTCATGTTCGACCTTGACCTAAATGTTTGCTATTTTCACCAGGGACTTTTTGATGAAGACAGAACGCATGTTTTAAAATGTACAGAATATACGGCGTTGGGTATAATGGCTAATTCGTGGACTGTAAGAGACAGGATTTTTAAGGGTAATGATGAGATTGTACAGTGTACGCTGGGATCAAACTGACAGGACAGTCTTTGACAGAAGTGAGAGAGAACAAATCCAAATGAATAAGTACAGAATGGAGGAATCACCGGAAGCAGCCAAAATCATTATTTTCTGTCATACCCAATAGAGCATTAGTAACTTGTGATGTTCACGGGCCTTAGAAGTTAAAAATAAAGGGCAGGGGGGTTGGTCTTGTGATCACTGAATAACAAGTGTAGGAAATTCTGAGGCTAAACAAAGTTTACCATGTTTCTTTACTAATGACCTTCGCTTCTAATATGTTAGTTTACGTTAAGAATTTTAAGAAGTGGGGTATAATATGCAGTGCTTCCTTAATTCATTTAACATTTTTATGAAGCATTTTGTTGGATGATTGATCTGCTGGATACACTGGGAAACACTAACCCAAAAGTTTTAGTTGAGTGGAAACCCTGTGTGACCTGTAGTATTGAATAAAAGCAAGTCATCCAGTTATATTGGATGAGAAATGGAGGGACCATTCCCAGCAGATCATATTTGGAGAATTCTATGTAATAAAAAGGTAATATGTAAATTAACCATCACTCCATCACAAATATAGCAGCGCCCCTAGCCACAAGATGGCAGCGCCCAGTCCCCTTAGTCCCACTGGAGTTCCCAGTCCTGGTGGAGTGGGGGGCAGCTGCTGAGAGTGGGCAGTATGAGTAGCCTGGTGGAATGCTTGCTTTGTCACCACGGTGACGAGGCAAACATCCCACCTCAGCCATAGAGGGCCTCTGGGCCACAGAGAGCCTCTGGGCAGTGGGTGCGGAGCGGCCAAGCCCCACAGAGAGCAGAGAACCATGGGGAGTGTGCCTTAGCCATCACGGCTCCTGGATTGGAGAGGGTTCTCCTAAGGACTTCCAGTTTGGAGAGTGTACAGGTTGGGCTGAGGAACTCACCCCTCGTGCACGAATTTTGTGCACCATGCCTCTAGTAATTTTCTAAAGGACAGTGGCAAATCAAGCCATGTCATATGAGGAAGAAATAAAAAGAGGAGGGATGAAGTGGCATGGACAGGCGTGGTCATGACAGCTTTGGTAAAATACTTAAAGGGCTGTTAGAAGGGAGAAGACTTCTGGGTTTCTGGTCAGATGGATAATTATAATGACAGTAACAACAGCAAATACTGACATGGCCCTTGCTAAGTGCCAGACACTGTTCCAAGTGCCTTTTATTTGCTAACTCATTTAAATCTTATAACAACTCTATGAGATAGGTGCTATTAATAGTTCAATTTCATGGCAGAAGAAAATTAAGACACAGAGAGATAAAGTTAATTTCCCAAGGTTATACAGCCCATAAGTGGCAAGCAGGGGTCAAACTCCTGGAGCCTCTAATTCTATTCGTTCTGCTGGTGGATTTCAGCTCAGGCTGAAGACACTTTTAACAGGGTTCCCTGGACACAAATATTCAAGATCATCCATTAAGGATGTTTTTCCTCATGCACGGGTGGTGTTTATATAGAAGCTAGGAGAACAAAGAGCTTGAGCTCTATGACTGCTAAAGGTCTTACAACTCCGTGGTGCCATTGCAAGATGAATTCATTTCTGTGGGTCCCTTTCATCTTTTACATTTTCCACAAAGTACCTCAAAAAGTGCTCAACAAAAGCTTTTATCAGAAGCTTGAATTGCCACCATTTGCAGCTAGGAAATTTAAGGTTAAACAACTCATTACAGTGTTGGAAAATTTGTAGTTCGGGGTAATGACTGGTACTGCTGATGTGGTGGGTGTTGCAAGTCAAGTGACCTGTTGATCTAAATGCTACTGCCTTCCTGTGTGAAATGTGAATAGAATCGTTATTAGCAAACCACATTCAAAGGAAGCAACATGGGTTTGCAATTCAAATATACATTGCCTGTATGATACTAAATATCCATCATATATTCAGTTTAAATTAGTCTCAGAATAGGTAGTGCCCTTGGGTTCTTGGCAAAGTGAATGAAAAATCGTTACTGGAAAAGGCATTTTCAGTCAAGGGCTCAAAAGCACCTCCAGAAAATATATTGAATTAAGGTCAGTGTAGTACATGGTAAAAAAAAATAAATAAATAAGCACACAAGAAATCAAGGTGAGCAAGAAGCAGCAGAAATAGCAGACCGCAGAAACAGATCCACAGTAATTTTATGTCTTGTAATCATTAGACAGATTATTTTTTGATAACTATGTTTACTTTGTTTAAGAGAAAATAACAGACATTGAAAAAAATCTGCAGGGAACCACAAACTTTAGAAGTGACCTTAGAAATGACCAACTAGCAGTAGCTGGTTTGTTCTCAGTGGATAGAGTGTTGGCCCATGGACTGAAATCATGTGTTTGATTCCTATCAAGGGCACATCAGTTGCGGGCCCTAACCCTGGCATCAGTCCACCAGTTGGGAGTCACAATCATGTTTCTCTCTTTTTGTCTCTCCCCCTCCCTTCCACTCTCTCTAAAAATCAATGTAAAAATATCTCGGGTGAGGATTAACAACAACAACAAAATGATCAATTAGAACTTCTAGATATTAAAAAGAACAATAACCAAAGTTTAAAACATACTGTATGAGCTTACATCAGACTGAATGATTCTAAAGAGAGAAATAGATTCCAGGCAGAAGGGATTGTTTGCAACGAAGCATAAAGGACAAAAAAAAAAAAGGGGGAAACTAGAGAAATGTAGGCTAGATAGAAAAAGTCTACATTTATCTTACAGATTTCTGTAAGCAGAGCAGACAGGGGATGGAAAAGATAAACTATTTGTTGAGATAATGACTGAGAAGATGCTAGAGATGACTAAAGACTCTAACCCACAGGTTCCAGAAGCCCAGTTAATCCTAAAAAGTATAAATAAAACCCTAGAGACACAATGCAAGACAGGAAAAGGACGAATTGCCTTCAAAGGAACAACAGTCAGCTTTACTGCTGACTTCTTAGCAGTAGCAGCAGAGGAAGTGAGATAAAAGTAGAATAATATTTCAGTGTGCTACAACAAAGGGAACCACTCCCCAAACCTAAAAATCTATGTCCCATGAAGATACCTATCAAGAATATGGATAAAAAAGAGATTTTTTTCAGATAAAACCTGAGATATTCACCACCAGCAGATACTAAAGGAATGAAAAACACGAAGTCATCAATGTATGAATCAATCTAACAATGTAAAAAAATGTAAACAGTCTTATGGGGTAAAAAAGCAAGGTCTAATTACAATGCATGACTATGATAATATATAAATCAAGTGATAGGTAAATATATCTTGAGCTTTCTAAAATCATTGTACTGCTTGGTGGAATGGTGTTTATTACAATTTAGACGTGGAAAGAGGAAGAAGGAAAGAGGGGAAAATAAAGACACAGACAGATAAAGAAACAGCAGGTCACCAAGAAAACACTAGGCCTGGTGGTTTGCATTAAGTATCAGCTCTGCCACCAGTTAGTTGCATGGCCTTTGAAAAGCTACTTTTCTCATCTACATCTGTTGTTTTTTGTTTTTGTTTTTGTTTTTGTTTTTTTATCTGTACAATGAAGCTTTGGGACCAGATGAATTTTGAAACCTCTTTATTATGATTCTGTGACACATTGAGAAATAGATTCTTAGAGAAAGGAATCAATACTTCTGGGTTATTTTTTTCCTCCTTTGAAATTTTATCAATAAACACTTGTCTTTTACTTCTGGCTAACTTATGTATCTGCTCCAACACTGGAGCTCAATATAGTCTCACTCAGGTGTGTATTTTGCTTTCCATTAGTTTGTTTTTTCTTTGCTTGTCATCTCATAGCCAGAGTAATGGAAGCTCACAGCCTTAGGGGTAGATGGCTCATGTGGATGTTAGGGAGACCGTTTGTAGAAACAAACTGCAAAAACTGGCCTTCGTTGTACAACTTACTGCTTTTTTCTTTGAACTCATGACCTCAACTGACATGTGCCTCCTTTACTTTCTCCCTCTCCCCCCCCCCCACGCCTTCACTCTCCCTCCTATCTCTGCAGGCCAATAATAAGCCCGAGATTGAAGCGGCCCTCTTCCTAGACTGGATGAGGCTGGAACCCCAGTCCATGGTGTGGCTGCCAGTCCTACACAGAGTGGCTGCTGCGGAAACCGCCAAGCATCAGGCCAAGTGTAACATCTGCAAGGAATGCCCAATCATTGGATTCAGGTATTAGGAGCCCCCCAAATGCCAATTTTTTTTTATGTTCTTTCTTGCCTTTTAGTACCTCCATCTTTTACCTCCTGTACCGGTTGTTGGGAGAGGAGGTGGTCCATCACACCTCTGATCACTGTTATTCTGGTGGGTCTGGCTCTTTAGGCAGGTGTCTCTCTCCACCTGTGCTTTTCAGCTCTGCAGAGGCAGTCTTGGGTGAACACGACTGCCTGCCTATCTCCACTAAGATATCTGACTTCATATTATAGTTTTTACAACAGTATACAGATAGCTGAAACTGGTTTGGCTCAGTGGATAGAGCGTCGGCCTGCAGACTGAAAGGTCCCAGGTTTGATTCTGGTCAAGGGCATGTACCTTGGTTGCGGGCACATCTCCAGTAGGAGGTGTGCAAGAGGCAGCTGATCAATGTTTCTCTCTCATCGATGTTTCTAACTCTCCCTTTCTCTCTGTAAAAAAATAATAATAATAATAATAACTATATTAAAAAAAACAACAGTATACAGATAAACTGTGCCTCTGCCTTCCTGCAACCAAAACATTTTAACCATCTGTCCTTTTTTTTTTTTTTGACGTTCTTTTCTGTTTATAGTCAGTATCCAAGAATTAGTTATAAAACTAAGGAATTATTCTATTTTGGGAGACCCATCATGGTAGCTGAGTCTCTTATTCACTTTGTACTATTTTCCCCCCTAAAGTAATAAGACTTGTTTTAAGCACCCTGGAACTTCTCTATCTGCGAATCTGATTAGGCACTTCACAAAGTATCCTAATGAACATCTAAGGGAATATAAAGTATGCGAGTAAATGAAAGATTCACAAAGCAGCTCTAAAAGGAAAATGTTCCTTATAAATTTAAAAGTAAAAAGAAATAAGAAACAAAGCAGGTTATCATTCTGATATTCTTGAACTGTCACAGAAACCTTCCGCCTTGTCGACCTGTTTGGGGAGACAGAATATTTTTAAATGGATTCATCTTATTGAACAATAATCCCCAATCCAAATTCTGAAATGATGGTGTACTTAAACATCTGGGTCAACATCAAGGTTTCCTTAGCGATGACTAAGCCATAAAGTTGTAAACTATAGTCTATGCCTGTTCAGAATCCACTTAGTCGCTAAGTAAATACTCTTCCTGGTTATGCTTGGACTTGTTTTAATACTTGGTTGCCTAATAACTATTTTGTGTCATTTGTGTGCTCTGTCCTTCCATACTTCATGCTCTTTACAAAGGGGTTTTACAAAGCTTTAGAGCAGTGGTTCCCAGCATGAGGCACAGGCCCCACGGGGGAAGGGGACAATTTGATTTTTAAGGGGGGCAATTCGAGAATGAGTTATTAACAGTGTATTTTTTGCATTTCTTATGGTTCTAGGGGCTTCATATACAGTACATAAATATGTATTGTGACATATTTATGCATTGCAGTTCTCTATTAAATGTTTTGGAACTTTATTTGCTATTTTTTTCATATCACTTCATATTATAGTTTTTACAATTTCTTAATGACTTCTTCCTCAATACTTCAACTGTCCTTTTGTTCATTTATTTTTCTCTTTTCATGGATGCCATGTTCTTTGGGAGCTTGGTTAGACCAAGTGAATGGCTTTTTAGGCTTCTTCCAGATGACTAGGAGTTCCCTTTTTGAATAATAAGAATTACACTGAGTGGCCAGATTATGATGATCTCTGAACGCATAATAATCTGGCCACTCAGTGTATGGGTGTGTGTGTGTGTGTGTGTGTGTGTGTGTGTGTGTATTTTTTTAGAGCCCTAGTGCATGAATTCGTGCATGGGTGGGGTCCGGCCAGCCTTGCCAGGGGGAGGGGACATGGACAGTTGGCTGGCATGCTTGCTGGTCGAACTCTTGGTCAAGGGGACAATTTGCATACAAGCCTTTTATTATACAGTGGTACCTCGAGATACGAGTTTAATTCGTTCTGTAACCTTGAGGCGTGGGAAACTATGAGACACTCGAGTCGCTGTAAACTGGTAGGTTGTGTGCAGCCGGCCAATCCGAGCGATTACTCCTATCTCAAATGTTGCTCGTATTTCAAAGCAAAAATCACTCGCTGGCTCGTATCTCAAAAATCTCATATGTTAGGGCACTCGTATCTCGAGGTACCCACTGTATAGGATATACACTGAGTGGCTAGATTATTATGTGTTCAGAGATCATAATAACCTGGCCACTTAGTGTATATGTCACAAGACAGGCAGGGACGTTAGGATTTTAGAGATGCTTAGGTGGGGCATGGCCAAAAAAAGGTTGGGAACCACTGTGTTAGATGTTTCTAAAGCCTAGAGTGATAACACTGAGTAGGCAGGACTTGCAAAGGACACCTTCTTTCCATCCTGGTTTCGCACGTAAGAATGATGCTGTGGCAGGGGCAGGTTGGGGAGCCATAGGGCACAGCATTACATTCCTTCTTTTGTGAGCTCCTCTCACTAATAAGACGCATAGTGGAAATTTTATAAAAATAAGAAAAGAGAATGCTTTGGAAGATCTAGGAGCATTTTCACATTCACTCCTTTTGTCCTTAGCAGATTCGATTATTTTAGGAATTAGCACTTCTCTTTCCTCCTGGCTCTCTCCTTCCCCTAAAGATGGCTGGAATCTAAAAAAGGTATCCCCCGCATTTTCCACAATTGACATAAGGAATATGTTTGTTTGAATTGGCTAAAATTCTTACCAGAGAAAGCGAAATGCGAAGAGAGTGTGAAACAAAAGATACACTATTCAAAATGTACTGTCTAGTACACACACGTTATGCATTCTTTCATCTAATCCAATTTTTGTCCTTTCTTGCTTCAGTTATCATTTGTGGGTAATGTGGTAAGGGATTTCTGAAGAGAGACAGATAAAAGAGATTATCCAAGTAACTCTCTGAAGATGAATCATGTCAATCAATCAGAAAAAGTAATTTTAAAAGATTTATTTTAATGGAAAGTTCATGTTTAATTTTCTTTTGTTTTATGAAATTGCTTCATATATATATATATTTCATTAATTTCAGAGAGGAAAGGAGAGGGATAGAGAGATAGAAACATTTATGAGAGAGAAACATCATTCGGCTGGCTGCTTCTTGCATGATCGCACTGGGGATCGAGCCCGCAACTAGGGCATATGCCTGACTGGGAACTGAATGACCTTCTGGTTCATAGGTTGATGCTCAACCACTGAGCCACACAGTCTGGGCTCATCTATATCTATATATCTATATCTATATTTATATCTATATCTATATTTTTTTAACTGCTTCAGAAATTTTTTGTTCCCATGATAGGTAAGGGGCCTGTCTCTCCTGAGAGTTCTTTCAAATTCTAGTATTTGGTCTTCAAAAAACGGGAATTTTGCCAGTATCTTTGTATTTAATCTGAAAGAGTTCCTAGTGGGATTTAAATAAGAACTGAATTTTTCTTCCCTCCTTCCATATAGTTATAAGCTAATCTTTCTGCCAAAATGTGTTGATACTGTAGGAGAAGCAGCAGACCATTCTGGAGGTAGGAAGTTAATCACTTACATTGTGGGATTAATGAGCACCACAGGCTGGTTTTAGAATTAAAACAGTGTAGAAGAAGGTTTATTAAAACATGTTCTTTGGGAATTTGACTTGAAGAAATACATATGTGCTTGTTTTTGTTCTTTACCAGGTACAGGAGTCTGAAGCACTTTAATTACGACATCTGCCAAAGTTGCTTTTTTTCTGGTCGAGTTGCAAAAGGCCATAAAATGCACTACCCCATGGTGGAATATTGCACTCCGGTAAGTTGGATGCCTCCCTGATGTGAGTTAGTTCACCTGGGAGAAGGTTCCATTTGGGACAATATTACCGATCTTGTGTAATGCTTTGATGTCTACGTTCCCCAGATGTTTCCCAGCTGAAGTGGCTCCAAATTGTGGTGCCAGGATTTACCTTATTCCTACTGCATCGGGCAAGGGCTGGCACACGTAGACTGTTAGAGGCACTCAACAAATACTGATGAGTGAATAAATAGGTTATTCTTCCATTTGGCATTGGCTGTGGGGAAGACATTTTCACATTTATTTTGCACAGCCCTAGCCGTCGTGTGGAGAGATTTTATGGTCATGGGGGATGTTGGGTTTAGGGGTATAATGTGGGTTCCCCAAAATTCATAATCTACCCCTTTCTAGCAATCTTGCTCATCTCCTGTCTGTTTTATATACTAACACTTGTCAAGCAAATGCGAGGTGTTTACCTTTTAAACTACTCAGTGTGAAATTGCTATTATTTTTACCCCCCCCCCATTTTATAGATGAGCGCTCTGAGCTCCTAAGGTTAAAATAATTTGCCCAAGGCTCCAGAATGAAGAGGTGGAACCTTCTAAGATGTTGTTTTGGGAAAATATTAAGTGGCTAGCAGAACTTTGGAAAATCACTGGCAGGAAGGAAAGCCCCTAGACCTGGTTGTTAGACAAAGCATTCCAATAGCTTCCTTATTGGAAACCCAGAACGTCAAGCCCCACCCCCAACTTTCTCAAGCAAAACCTGCATTGTCTCCAGATTTGCGGGTGATTCCCATACATGTCAATTCGAGAAGCTCTGCTCTTCCAACGTCAGACCGATCCTCTCAGTTTTTAGATGGTCTTTCTCTCTTTGATTCCTTTTGCAAAGAAAGGTAATTGATGATGGAGAATGAACCACGCTGTGAATATATTGAGTGGGTGAAACATGGTACCCAGGTGGACGATAGTACATTTGTAAAATACCCTTAAGTGTGGCAAAACTTAAGTTTAACTTTTCAACTTTTCAACTTCTAGAAATTGCCACTTATTTGAGTAGCCCAGTAGTTGAGGTGCTTCATTTATTCAGCGTAGCAACTTCTTGAGGTCTGATTGTCCCCATTTCACAGGGGATCTGAGCCTCAGACAGATAAATAACTCATTCACCCAAGTTAATCCCACTAATAAATGCCAGGCCTGGTTTCAAAACCCTGGTTTCAAGGCCTTTGCTCTCAACCCTCACTCTCCCCGAGATTACAGAACTAATGCCCTGAGTTGGAGCACTAGAGTGGTCCTTCTTATGGAGGTATTACTTTCCCAAGTCTGATGTCAACCCAATTTCCCTTTCAGACTACATCAGGAGAAGATGTCCGTGACTTTGCCAAGGTACTAAAAAACAAATTTCGAACCAAAAGGTATTTTGCGAAGCATCCCCGAATGGGCTACCTGCCAGTGCAGACTGTCTTAGAGGGGGACAACATGGAAACGTGAGTAGTGGCAAAAGCCAAGCAGACTCTCACTTGATGTATATTTGAGCTCCTTTCAGCTGAATACCTTCCTTCACTCTGAAATGCAAACAGTCTCTCCTATTTCTTTCTCTAGATTTCCTTTAGATGAAAAGACCCAAACAGGCTGATATCGGCATTTTCTGTTGTCAATTGTCCCATGACAATGACCTTTCCCCAAAGTAAAACTTTATCTCACAGGGAAAACATCGAGCTCCAACTGCTAAATTCCCTCTAAAAGCTTTTAAGAAATATGGGACTGTTTACAAATGAGTGATTCCAATATTTCATTCTGATTTTCCTCCCTCACAAATCAGATGTGTGTCTCTTTGGATCTGATTGTGTGGTCATATTGAGTCACTTTTTTTTTTCTCTTTGAATGAAGATAGAGTCATGGGAAATTCTTTCACAGTAAGTAGTAATGATTCTCATGATCAAGCTGAGGATGCCTCCACCTCACTTAAACCTTCTTCTCTCCGCAACTCTGGTGGCCATCACACCACTGGTGGTTTTTCTTTTAATTCACTTTCCACTTTTGTTTGGCCGTTGCTTTCCATGGTTTATCCTTAATTGGTTAGGTTTTATTTATTTTGACTTTTCAGTATTATTATTCTCATTTTTTTTTTGAGGCTGAGTTTGCCTGTGTCTCTTCACCACCTCATTTTTTGTTTTGCAGTCCTGTTACTCTGATCAACTTCTGGCCGGTAGATTCTGCGTGAGTACTTCTGCTGAACGGTGCTGCTGCCACCAACACATTCGCTTGCTAATTTTTAAACTTTTTTTCCTTTTGTTTATTTGTTTTGTTTTAAAGACATATTGATTTCCTTTGTTTCCTTTTGCTTTCTTTCTTCCCTTGGTAATACATTGAGAGTGCCATCAACCATAGATCAGGAGAATCAGGTTAAGGTTTTCAGGTGCCCACCTGGTCCAACTGGAACGAGCAGAAATCCTGGCCTTGAGTTCAAAAGAACATCAAAAACATTATTGGGCTGTTAGTTGGGTTTCTGGGAGACATGTTTATATATTCAGTTATAAGCCGGGAAGAGTTTTCTGATTACATTTTACCATCTTTAGCCATGTTCCTTGAGATTCCATGCTTTAAGGCCCTCAAAAGGATGATGGTTTATTCTTCAGGGCTTGTTATCAGTGAATCATTAAATATTAGAAGAATCCGTTGTATAGTGGGATGTTGAGTTGGGTTGAATAATTTCAGTAAGGTGTGCGGACTTTTTATCATGAAATGCCATGCTAATTGACTGATATTTATATACATGAGCTCATTTTTTAACTAAACTCACTTTGCTCTTCTCTCCTAAATATTCAACTCATAAGCAGAGAAGTGTACTGCAGTCTTTATTACTAGTGGCATGTATTAATAATACTAATATTAAATACCAGCAGAGAATTGATCTATCTCAGAGTTTATGATGCTAGAAAATTCATTTTGGGGGTCTGTGATTTATGTATTAGTAAACAGTGCATGTTTTAAAATCGTGTAAGGTTTTTGATATTTCAAAGTGTACTTTATTAAAATATGTATTTCAAGTCAGACAGCTCTATTATATAAAAGGGGTAAATGACAAATTTGGAAGACGGACTTGTATAAGAATTCAACTTATTTTTATTGAGTCTTTTTTATTGTTCCACCATGTAATTTAATTTAAAGTAGATCCTTTTTAAATCCTGTAGTGATAAATGCAAACAATTAATTGAGGTTTATTTTAGGTCTTTATTGGCCTAAAGGAAGTGTGAGGCATATTTTTTTAAGCTGCATTATTATTCCCCTTAATTTTGAGATATGGGAGCTATAAGTAGTGAAATACCTAGTTTCTTTAATCGTCATGCATAAACAACTTGGGGAGGTTTAATTATGTTCCTTGTTATTAGTAATTGTTTCCCCTAACCCAGGTAGTCTATTTGTTTATAGAAGTAAAAGCTTTTAAAAAATTGATGTGCTGAAATTCTCAGCTTGATTGGATCCTGATAAACAAATGAATTTACTCTGGGTTGAAATAAGTTTTAACCATTTAAAAAAATGCAAAAGATAAATAGGCTAAAGAGTAATTTTTTTAAATTCATGGATAGAGATAGTACAAAATAATAAGCAAATAATAACTAACAGTTCCTTGAAAGAAGAAAAAAATGTTTATTTAATACATATACTCATGAGAAAAAATGTCAATGAGTTTTTGGTGTGACTGATTTTAACTACAGGTTGTTTGTTTTAAACTTTTAAGAACTTTAAAATGAATAATAGCCTTTATTAAAATGTCTTCTCAGACAACTAACACATACCCTCATCTTGTCTTTTTATAAAAGTTTACTAGATTATTCAGAAATAGTAGGAAGTTCTAATTTTAAAGAAGAAAACAAACCCAGCAGACTAAAGTTCTTGGTTTCTTTAACACCAGTCATCTTTTTAAGGTCCTTCTTCATAGTATTATTAATTTCTAAAATATACTGTAAAGCTATTCTATTCAGGCAGAAGAGACAAGTCCTAAGGTGTTGTATTTTGTAAGAATTCTATCTGATGTTAACAAATCCAATGATGGTGGCAGCATTTAACCATTTACTATTGATCACAGAGTTTGAAAGTTTACTGAGGTAAATCTTTCCTTTTTCCTTTGACAAAACCTTTATTTACCTATATCTGTCATACTAGAGGCCCTGTACATGAAATTCGTGCAAAGAAGGCAGGTGTCCCTCAACCCAGCCTGCAACCTCTCCAATCTGGGATCCTTTGAGGGATATCCGGGTAGTCAGACATCCCTCTCAATATCCAGGACTGCTGCTTCCCAACTGCTTGCCTGCTTCTACCTTATTGCCCCTAATCACTTCTGCCTGCCAGCCTAATCACCCCTAACCACTCTCCTGCCAGTCTGATCGACACTTAACTGCTCCCCGGCCAGCCCTATAGCCCCTAACTGCCCTCCCCTGAAGACCTGGGTCACCCCCCAGCTGTCCTCCCCTGCAGGCATGGTCTCTCCCCAACTGCCCTCCCTTGCAGGCCTGGTCCCACCCAACTTCCCTCCTCTGCTGGCCCAGTCACCTGTAACTGCCCTACTTGCTGGCCTGATCGCCTCCAACTGCCCTCCCCTGAAGGCCTGGTCTCCCCCAACTACCTTCCCTTGCAGGCCTGGTCCCCCTCAATGGCCTCTCCGACAGGCCTGGTCCCCCCCACAACTGCCCTTCCCTGCTGACCTGGTCTCCCCCTACTGCCCTCCTCTGCCAGCATGGTCACTCCCAACTGCTCTCCCCCCCCAACTGCCCTACTCTGTAGGCCTGGTTCCCACCCAACTGCCCTTCCCTGCAGGCCTTGATCTCCCCCAACTGCTTTCCCCTGCAGGCCTGGGTTCCCCCCCACAAACTGCCCTTCTTTGCTGGCCTTGTCTCCCCCAACTGCCCTCCCCTGCTGGCCATCTTGTGGTGGCCATCTTGTGTCCACATGGGGGCAGCCATCTTTGACCACATGGGGGTGGCCATCTTGTGTGTTGGAGTGATTGTCAATTAGCATACTAATCTTTTATTAGATAAGATAATTTAAAACTAAATCTAGCATAAATGTTTTATATTATTTGCCCACAAATGAGACAGTCAAGTAATATTCTTTGAGCTATTCTCCTTTGAAACCTAAATGAATGAAAACCTAGTGGAATTTTCACAAAAGAGAAGGTGGTAGGTAGTGGGTGGACTGGAATTGGCCATTAACTAAAAAAATAAATAAACCTTTTGTATACATTGTTTTGTATTTAGGAAATGGGACAGGAAAAGGGTATTCTTACTTTCCCTTCTAAAAGTGTTTTAGAAGGCCTTGCATTCATAGTTTTGCTTCTGTACTAAGTGATTTTGTACTTTTACTAATTCTTGGTTTTAAGTGCTTCTTTTCTGATCAGTACTCCCTTTTGGCTAATTTTCTGACTTATAAAGTACCTTCTTTACTGTATATATCTTTAGATTTCTGGTTATTATGAGTTCTTGTGCTTATGCATGCTGTGTTAGGTGCTGTGTGCATTAATAAGAAAAATAACATGGAATTATCCTCAAGGCTAAGACTTAAAGCTCTGCATAAGATTTTCTGTATGAGATTTTATTAAAGTGTTTTGGATTTACTTGCCTTGTTTTCTTGTTATAGTTATGCTTCAAGGTCTCAGATTTTTCTTCTATACATTACCAGGGTAGTAACTATTATAAGGGAAAACATTAAATATTTTTTTTATGATGGTGGGCTTTTTAGCTCATAAGAATTAGATAATTGAAAGACTGGTCTGTTCCATAGATAGGGTTTATAAGCCAAATAATCAAAGTACTAAATAGTCTTTACTTGCAGTGAATTTTTCAAAATAAACCTTACCATTTCCTTAATATGGGCTGCTCCAGGATTCTAAGAAATTACCAGATTAACTCTCTAAAACTAAAGTAAAGATTCACCTGGAAATTTTTGGATATGCTTAGTAATTTGGGTAGTCATCCTTTTATTTCCTTGGGATAGTTTAAATGTCTTTATAATTCATTCCACCTTTGGTTATGGTGACTCGACTTAGACAACACTGATTTCTTAAATAAGACATTTATCAGAGAAGACACCAGTTCCCCAGTGATTTGCTGTAGTGTGTTGTAATAATTTTATGATTGTGTGTTTATTTTAAGAAAGATGGATTTCTAACATATTTTCCTATGTAAGCCTACTTAACTACATGGTTTTCTTTTTTTATGTAAGAAAAAAACAAATATCTCAGTGTTTCTACCAAGTCCTTGCATGCTACTTGGACATTGGACTAAATCAGTCCTAAGTGAATAGATTGCTGCTGACTTTTAGATTCATGCTTTTACATAAGGGCTTTCTGTGTTCGGAGAGAAATGGAAGAGACTTTTTGTTCTATCCCAATTAAAACAAAAAGCACAAACCCAAACTGATTTTCAAAACAGATGGATGTTTTTCCTAAGGTTAATCCAAAGGTAATTAATAGATTAGTTGTGAAAGAATGGATAAAATGTTAACCCCACCAAAATTTTAGTCTGTAGGCCCAAAGAAAAGGTTTTTATGCCCCAAAAGTATATATACTAATTCCTGCTAATTAATTCCTCCCTCTTGTTTTCCTCTCTGATTAGCACACCATATCTCTAATAAGGAATATTTCAGATATTGAGACAGTATATGGAATTTAGTCATTCTTTCTAAAAAGCATTACAATATAACTTTGGGTCATTCAATTTTATTATCTGAAATAGTAATATATGCTGCTGCCAAATTGGTAGATGTATCCCTGCCTTAAAAAATTACAAAGACCAAGGTGTCTTGATATGTAGAATCTTAAGAAGTCATGGACTGGAGTGGCCTCTTTATAACTAAAATTGTTGACTGTGAATCTAGGCAAACCGTACAGTTTCCATTCAATAAAAAAGGATGTAATAAATGGCACAGGTATAGACTTGAAAATTTAAAACTACATAGTGCTAAAACAATTTCAGAATTGTAGGACACAAGGTATTACAAGATAGGAGGACAAAATGTCACACAGAGATTGTTTCCCTCAACCTTTTCTATAATTGAAACTTTCCACAGAAGTTTTTGATCTCTCTCTATGGCTTTTGATAAAAGCAGAAGTATGAGAAATCCTCTCTCCAACCTGAATTTAAAATATTGGATTATATGTAAGCTACAGGAACAACTAAATGTGTACATTATCCATAGAATTAGAATAAAAGCATTCTAGGCCATGTATATAACATAATTGTGTGGTGGGTTTTCTTTTCTCCATTATAGGATGGTTCTGTGACTAATCACATTTTCTGCCTTATAGGCCTGCCTCGTCCCCTCAACTTTCACACGATGATACTCATTCACGCATTGAACATTATGCTAGCAGGTATGAGACTAGTTGAATGCCAGGCAAATATTGATTAAAGTAACTAACCAAGGAAAGCTAACCTATAATAATTTTAAACGAATCTTTTATTTTTTTCCCCCAAACTTGTCTGATTTCTACTAATCAACTTGCCTTCTAACGTGCATGCCATTTCACTGCATGTTGGTTTTGGACAATAATAAGAGCATTAGTCCAGAACAATCTCCCCAAACCCCAGTCTTTAAATATTTCTGATAGTTTTGTTATGTTGTGTATACTGAGCACGTTTAATAAATTGGCTTAGAAACCATATAACCTTTTTAGAAAACTGCTAGGCCAGACTTAAGTGTGTGAAGAAATGATACTATGTTACACAGAGAATATGAAAGCATTGGCTTTCCATTTGTGTGTTTATTTTACATAATATGCTGTAAATAAGAGAATAATGGATTTGTCTTCTCTTTGGACTTTTCTGTCTTACCTTCTTTGTATTTGAGATCATTTTATACCTAAAAACTGAATTGCTAATTGTAAGCTATCTTATGCTTGTTAAATAAATCTGGAAGAGTTTGGTTAACTTTTTTTGTTGTTGTATAAAAACCTTATTATTGTCTGAGGTGAATGAGGTGTTTTTAAAAATATATATATATATTTTTTTATTGTTTTAATCGAGGATAGGAGAGGGAGAGAGAAATAGAAACACCAATGATGAGAGAGAATCATTGAGTGGCTGCCTCCCCCACAGGCACTGAGCCCGTACGTAACTGGGCATGTACCCTGACCGGGAATCTAACCATGACCTCCTGGTTCATAGGCTGATGCTCAATCACTGGGCCACTCCGGATGGGCTAAGGTGAAGGAGGTTTTTAAAGGTAAAAATTGGTTAGCAGAAGGTGTGTAGAGCACTTACTGTGAATCCATCCTTTATCAATATTCTCACTGCTGATCATGTCTGTCATCAGTGGGAAACTTTAATGATCTTAAAAAAACAAAGGGTAGTGTAAGGATAGAGAATATATTTGTTGTTAGGGAAGCTTTCTTGTGAAAACCAAGGCTTGTTCTCAGTGAAAGGAAGAACAATCTGTGAAGGAGAAAAGAAAAACAAAATACACCTTCCCTTATAATTTATAGCATAAATGTAAAGCCACTAACCAGCTGTGGTCTGCCACTCACTGCTTCAAATGGTTCGGCCAACACACACATCCTTTAATTTGAAGGATTCCTTTCTCCTCTTGACGTGATTTAGCCGTTAGTTTTCAGGAATGTTCGATTAGGTCTTGAATAGATTCTAAGAAGTCACATAAGTTTTAATGAGCTTTTACGTTTTTTATCAGGCTAGCAGAAATGGAAAACAGCAATGGATCTTATCTAAATGATAGCATCTCTCCTAATGAGAGCATGTAAGTATCCCATCTCTTTTTACAAAATGTTCCTGAAGATGAAATTGCTTTGAGGGATTTAGAGGTAGGATAGATCAGAAGATAGAAATTAGCATTATATACATTTGATCTTTTAAGGAGCCCTTCATTTACTTTTTTTTTTCTTAATTCTTAACCTAATACAGAATGAGCTCATCCAAACTGTGGCATTATTGGTATTCCAGAATAGCAAAAACAGTTCGCCTTATTCTTATTTAATTCCATATTACTACAAATTGCAGCGCCCCAAATAGTTAAACTATATTAAATGCTTGATTTTTTTTTACCAGACCTGCCCAATATTTAAATCTATTGGGTAGTAATTTTTTAAAATATATTTTTATTGATTTCAGAGAAGAAGGGAGAAGGAGAGGGAGAGAGAAATATCAATGATGAGAGAGAATCATTGATTACCTGCCTCCCCCCATACCCCCACCTGGGGATCGAGCCTGCAACCTGGGCATGTGCACTTGATCAGAATCAAACATAGGATCTTTCAGTCCGCAGGCCATCAGTCTATCCACTGCGCCAAACAGGCTAGTGCAATTGGGTAGTAATTTTTAAAGTGATGGCTAGGTAGTATTTTCTCCACTCATGGGGAAGTGGAGACATAATCTTGCAGAGTTGTATTGGTATTCCCATATGGTAGGTTAGTTGTCCATTTTTCTGCCAAGATCCGAAGCAATAGGGTTTTGTGATTTAGCATCTTCACCAGCTAAATAAAGGGAGGCAATCTTGTAAAGGGTTTTAGAAGAGGAAGTACACATTCAGGTCCCAGGTTTTTAGTGGAATGATAAACCAGGCCTGTCAAACTTAAGGAAAGAGAGAGAGTGATGTTAGAAGTGTCAGGGAGCAGAGCTCAGGCAACGAAATGGAGGCTTCCTTATAGAGCAGGGGAAGTATTCACAATACAGAGCCCAGAGGAATATCACCATGAACCAAGGGCCTGTGGTGGAGGGAGTAGATTAAGAAACTAATAGGAGTGGAAAATAAAACTCCGCTAACTGAATAGATAATTGAGAGAGAAGAAATCTGGTCAAAATACAACAGTGTTTTTAGTTTGAGAACTAACGGATGTCGCACCAGTTTGTCATGGGAAATCTAGACAAAGGAATGAGTGGTAAATTTGTCATAGGTAGTTGATATGGCAACACAAAGTTACACTCAGATGAAAAGAAGCTGAGGGAAATAGTATTAAAGGGGCATTTATACATAACTGGTTGTTGAAGGCATGGAAATAAAGCATCTCATCTGATACATACAGGCAATTAAGGTACTAATAGAGCCAAGTCAACACTTAACCAATCGTGTATGATTTACTTACAACAAAAGAAAACAACCTTTCCCCCAAACATAACTCTGGTGCATTCTCTTTCTTAGCTATGGGGGAAAGTATTAATATATAAAGTACTTTGACAGGATATATATGTCCAAAGTATAAACAGCCTGAATTATTTGCTTCTCCTGGTCACCAATTTTAATATTAGAATCTCTAGCACATTTAACTCAAGTTGTATCTGTATGATAATGGCTGCTGTCCATTGACTGCTTAAGAGAACAGTAAGATAAGTTTAATTGTAACCATTTTTTAATATGTTTCTATTGATTTCAGAGAAAGGAAGGGAGAGGGAGAAAGAGAAACAACAAGGATGATAGGGAATCATTGATTGGCTACCTCCTTCATGCTCCCCACTGGGAAGGAGCCTGCAACCCGGGCATGTGCCCTGACCGGGAATCAAACCATGACCTCCTAATTCATAGGTTGACGCTCAACCACTGAGCTACATTGGCTGGGCTAATTAAAACAAGTAGTTGTAATTAAACATGAGAAGGTTTAGCAATAAAATATCAGAGTTTGGGAAGAGATAATAAATTAGGCAGTAAAACTGCTTTTATTTTTAAATGAAAAGCTTTAATTCATTTTGAGGACATAAAATCCATTTGACTTACTCTTGGATGGTAAAATCATGATATTTTAGGGGCAGATCTGGAGAATTGGTTTGGAGGATTGGTTGACTTCTTAAGTGTTTGTTTTTAACAACCAATGATTACTTTTAGTCTACATTTCACTTCTCAATCAATTACCTAGCTTGATGGACCAAAATAATTTAAATCAGGAGGATGTTTTTCCATAAAAATCTGAATTTTTTTCAACTCAGAAGATATGACAATGAGAAAAGGAAATTAAAAGGGTGTGGAGAGGGGTCTATGAACCTTTATCTTAATAGTATAGCTAAACAGAGCTTTATTCTCTCATTAGAACAGGGTGAAATTCTTATAACATGAGGATTCACAGGCTTTCCAGGAGCTGAGAGCAATGCATTCAGAAAATTTTTTTTTTCTGTGTAGCAGAGAGCTCCCAGTTTAAAGGAAAGATTGCAGCTGCCTCTCAAAATATAAGCCTTTTGCTTCTTTGTTCTCCAGGATTAGCTGTTCTAAAGAATGAATCCAGTTTTCTTTTAGCCACTTCAATGGCCTTTTTCTTCCAAATTTTGTTTTTTTTATCTAAATAATAATTGAATGAAACAATCATTTATCTACAGTTATTGTTACTATCCAGCCTCTGTGGCTTTTTTAAGTTGAAACTGGCTTACCAAAGTGACATTTTTTGGTTACATTGCCTTCCACTAAACAAAATATTTACTCATATTATTTTTATTTTTAAATAAATTTGTATTATTGATTTCAGAGAGGGAAAGAGAGATAGAAGCATCAATGATGAGCGAATCATTGATTGGCTGTCTCCTGCACACCCTTCACTGGGGATGGAGCCCACAAACTGGGCATGTGCCCTGCCTGGGAATAAAATTGTGACTTCCTAGTTCATTGGTCGATGCTCATCAACTGAGCCACTCCTGCTGGGCCTTACTCATTTTAAAGGCAGTAGTTTTTTTTTTCCTGGTCAGTATCAACAATAATGTGGGTTAGTGAACAGATTACCTTGATATGCTTGGTAAAAACAATATACAGCCATTATTATATCTTCTCATATTTATTATCTATTGGTTAAACTATCAACATAGAGTCCCAATATTTCTGTAATTCTGCCATTAATTTACCCATGTAAATAGGCCAAATTCAATTGAAAAGAAGAAAAACATTCAAATTGTCACCTGCAGGATGGTAGACCACAACCGCAACAGTATCAAAATGGAAAAAGGGTCTAATTAATTGTTAAGAGCAAATAAATGTTTCTTTTTTTAAATACACACCTGAGTCCCTGATCCCAAACACAAGTAAGTGGGGGAAAAACCAAAACCTTTGATTTTATTTTCCAGAGATGATGAACATTTGTTAATCCAGCATTACTGCCAAAGTTTGAACCAGGACTCCCCCCTGAGCCAGCCTCGTAGTCCTGCCCAGATCTTGATTTCCTTAGAGAGTGAGGAAAGAGGGGAGCTAGAGAGAATCCTAGCAGATCTTGAGGAAGAAAACAGGTGAGTTTTCTTTCTAGCTTTGTCATTGGTATGCAGAGTGCATACGCTTGCACACATAGTAAAGTGCCAGGAATCTTCACTTAGAATCGTTCTATGTCTAATTGTTTTCTCCAATAATCTGTTTAGCTCCATGTACAGATTCTCTCTCTCTCTCTTTTTTTTAATCGGAAAGAAGAAAATGAATGCAGTAGTATAATTAAGAATTCATATTTTAGGTGGGAAAGGAATGAACACTGTTGGTGGTATTTGATTTGCTGCATGTGTTTTAGAGGCTTTGATTTTCTGTGTGAGAACAGAATTTAAGAACAAAGCAGGTCATTTAATTTTATGATTATGATTTGTACATGTCTTTGGCCATATTATCTCTCTCAAAGCATTTAAGAAAATAGGTTCATTGGCTTGGTCATGCTTGGGAACAAATTAGTTCATCTTATTTCTTATCATCAAACACAGTCATCATCGATGCTTACCATTATAGCAGATTAGGGCGATGATTCCACTTGTCAGGCATCACCTGAAAAAGATGTTCATGTAAAAGCAGTAGTCATTGCAGAAATAAAAGACTAAAGAAAATTCACAATGACTGCAGCTAGGACAAAGATGTCAAAATCTGGGATATTGTGTGGTGTCAGGATAATACAAATCAGTGGGCTTTTACTTTTGTATTACACGTATATCACAGGACCCTTGGGCATGAAAGACTTTTTTGCACATGATCACTTCTAATTCAGTGTGCTGTCTTTAAACAAATGCTACCAGGCAAATCTATAAAGGAGCAATTGCTCAAATCTGTGGGACTTGAGCACTTTCATCTCCTTGGTTTAGCCCAGGGCACCAAGATTTCTTAATCCGGGAACACAGTGTATCTGAGAAGCAGCGCCCTCAGGGAGTATGTCACCTCAAGATGAAAAAGCAAACTGCCATTCATCCAGTGCTTTCACCTGCCACTTCCCTGTTTCTAGCTCTTAATACCCTTGACCTATGGCCAGAGCTCCTTTAGCTGGTCGCTCCCCTTTAGTCTCTTTCCCACCTCTCCAATAAATCCTCCATACTGACTCTAGTTGTACATCTTTACAGAACCAAGACCCATGGTGGCATTCTTCTGGCATTGGATTTCTAGGGGTGGGGGGGACTGGGCTTCTCAGCTGGGCATTTAAAACCTTCCACAAATTTCTCTTCACCTGCTATTATAGCTTCATCTTCTTTTGTACCTATGTTCCAGCCATACTGTTGTAGTTACTGTTTTGAATGTAGCCTGCTCTCATCCACTCTCTAGGTCAAGCTCAAGCTTACTTCTCACTTTAGCTGCTAACCACCATCCCTTCACTGCCATGTCTGATGAAGGAGTTTTACCCATTCTCTATGACCTTCCTCAAAATAATTTCCTATTGGAGCCCTGTACGACCCTTGTATTTGGAAGTTATATTGTAAAATATATATGTATGTTGATTTCAGAGAGGAAAGGAGAGGTAGAGAGAGAGAGAAATCAATAATGCGAGGGAATTACCGATCTCCTGCCTCCTGCACGCCCCACACTGGGAATGGAGCCTACAATCCGGGCTTGTGCGCTGACCAGGAATCAAACGTGCAATCTCTGAGCCTAATCTATCTTGTGTCTAGAGTCTCAGTTTGCCTTTTTATCAGTTATTCCCAATGTCTCCCTCTACTATGGTGGCAAATGCCCTTGGGGCAAGGACTGTGTGTGTGTGTGTGTGTGTGTGTGTGTGTGTGTTTTAATCTTCTTAATGTCCCCTATAGTTCCTAACACAGTGTGAATGTTCAGTACATATTCAGAAAATATTCGGTAAAACCTAAGTTAAGAATATAGCAAGACTGTCACACAAGTACCAGGAGTTTACATTATTTGTGGCCTCATTTGTAAGACTGGTAATTAAAACATTTCCCTCTACTTTATTGAGGATCATCATGAGTACCCATTTATGTTAAATCTTTAATATTTTAGGGGTCAGAGTTAATGAGGGGTAAAATGTTAGGATTGGTATTATAAGTAGAATTTGATGTTACCCAGGAATAAAAATATTTTTGAACTATATAATTGTTGCCATTGTACAGTGTATCTTTGTACTGAAACTGGACAATCAATGGATCTATGCTGCCTGTCACTACTTGAGCCAATTCAGCAGAGACAGGGTTGAATCATATATGAGCCTTTATTCCAATAATGCAGGCATATGGGAAAGTAGCAGGTCATCCATGAAAATCTGCTCAGCACTCCACCATAAGCCAGCTGCTTATACTGGGTGGGACAAGGATTACATGGGGAAATAGGGATCAGGCATGGGGAAGTAGGCTATACAGGCTGGGGTGGGACTCCATGTTTGGGCAACAAGGTTGTTCATCTTTCCATGATAATAGGCAGTTAATAAATGAGAATGAACTGCATCCCAAGGTTGACTCCCAGTTCCAAGGTTGATTCCCAGATCCTGGGGCGTACAACTCACAGCCACGCTAGAATGCCCTTTCTTTAACACTAACAATGCAACCGCGGTTAACAGAGTGTGATTAATATTTCCCATAACCATAGCTAGTCCCCAATACTATTTTTGTCCCTAACAGTATCACATTGGTCAAGAGGTCTGTCTTGTTTGCTGTTAGCATACTTTCCTTCTGTACCATGACAACCAGGCCAAGAGAGTTGATAGAGTACCAATAACTATCATCATTTATATATAATCTCATCATTTCCAGAGCACTTTAATCTATTTTGGCTCATTTAATCTTCCTAAAAGCTCTTTAAAGAAGACAGATGGGAACATGCAGGTTCAGAGAGGTTCAAATGTGTTGACCCAGATTTCACAATCAGCCACTTAACAGAACCAAGTTCAAATCCAGATTTTCTGACTCAAAATAGCCAACTCTAGCTTGTACCAAAGAATATTCTCTGGAATGTACCTTAATTTGAGGGAATATTTTAAAGGACTAGACATGATTAAACCAGTTCATCTACTTGCAGTACCACTGGTAACCACTATTCTCTGAAAGAAAAAAAAGGTATACTAAAAGCTGCTTAGAGGTCCAAAATGAAGCATCTAGTATTGATGCAAGTATTACTCTAAGTTATCTTGACCTTCAAATAAAGGTCAGGATAAGCTTTCTTCTTTCTCCCTCCACTTTCTACTTTGTCACATTTTCACTTCCTACTAAATCCCAAAGAAATGTCTCTGTAGAATTCCCCAGAAAATATACGAACTGGTTTCCTTTTCTCTGTCTTCTCCTATTTTCTTTCTTTCCCTTCCCTTCCTCCTCCTCCTCCTCTTCCTTCTCCTCCTAATCCTCATCATCATTTTATTTTATTATTTTTATTTTTTTCTTTATTGATTAAAGTATTACATATGTGTCCTTATCTATTTTGTTGCACTTCTACTCAAAGAAGTTCAGAACCGTGGCTTAAGTTTCATGATCCAAGCTGGATGTATTTTCCAAGTCAAATTGTCTACATAATTGGACAAATACAAGCATACTTTTAGAGAAAATAGAAAATGATATTTAAAATTGAGATTATCCCATATTCTTTGGACAGGTGCTTACTAATTCTGGTTTGTTTGTTTTTTTTTGTGTGTGTGTGTTCCTTTATTCTGTAGCTATGACATCTCAAAATGCCAGTTGGCAAAGGAAAAAGGCTTGGAGATCCCTATTCCTGACTAGATATGTTACTGAATTCTGTTATTCTTATTCATGATCCCCCCTTTCAATCCTCTTGGAAAACAGAGAATGGCCATTTAGAAATGTCTCAGGGGTGTCATTAGAATTTTGTTTCTCCTGGTTGTTGCACATAACATTCAATAAATATTGTTGAATAAATTAATGAATAAATGAATTGACATGAAGCTGAATTTATTTTTATTTATTTTTTAAGGAGGGCAATTTTTTTGTTGTTAATCCTCAACTGAGGACATTTTTCCCCTTGATTTTTAGAGAGTGGAAGTGAGGGAGAGAGACACAGAGAGAAAAACACCGATGTGAGACACATCGATTGTTTGCCTCCTGCCTACCCCTGATTGAGGCTGGGGATTGAGCCTGCAACCGAGATATGTGCCCTTGACTGGAATTGAATCCTAGACTCTTTAGTCCATGGGCTAATGCACTATCCACTGAGCAAAACTGGCTAGGGCAGCTGCATTTATTTTCATTATAGTACTCATGCAAAGACTTTGGACTAAACTTGTTTGTAAAACCTCATTTCATAGAGAAAGTCATTTCAAAAGCTTTTCTTCTGCTTCCTTTTCAAAATACTCCCCCTTTCCAAAATTCCTTGATTAGTGCCAAGCAGTGCTTTGTCATAGATTTAGAATGTTAAAAATTCATTTCCCACATTTTGGTCCCTTTATGTCTCCCCCACTGGCATTCTCTGATTCATGGTTTATGCCACAAAAATAAGGTGAAAACTCTGAGCAAAGCTACATCTGACTCTGAATTTCCTCAATAGTGTCTGTCATAAATTTGGTAGCTAGTGCCTTATAGAGTCCTTAATGTTTCACTCCGCATAATGTGTCTCCTTCATACCACAGATAATTCAGATTCACATTTATTTGGTCAAGACCATTTGAATATGGAGAATGTGCTTCATTGTGTTTCCTTAACATTGCAAACTCAAAGTTTGCTTCCCTCCCTTCATATATTAAAGCCTGCAATCTCCTTCCTTCAATCTGCAGTGTCAAATTCCGCCTTTTTCTCTGCACTCTCCAAATGAACCAAGACTTGCTCTGAAACTCTAGGCATGACCTTAGGCATGAAATGGTAGCCTTTATGAGAGACAAACATGGACTGTCATTCTGCTGCCTGCCTGGCAAATTTATAAACTTTTTCCCGGGGTTTAAAGGGGGGGGGGCAACCTGATTCACTGTGAAGTCTAAAGTAAAGTTGTTAGTAGATGTTACATGACAACAGGAAAGTCTGTGGATTTTTAGTACCAACTCAGTACCTTTTATCTTTTTTTGTTGGGCGAGCAGCTGTTATACAGCCTAAATTTGAGTTTACTCTTACTCCTTTCATTCCTCCAATGATTATGTAACATTGTATATTCAAAAGAAATTTAGCTTGATTACTAAGACCACTGAATTAAACTCACTGGAAATCATAATCCTGTTGCCCTACCTTGTTCATGATACCATGTGTTTGGACCCAGGGCTGGTAGTGGCCAGTACTCACAGCTTCAGGATGTCTTTATTCCATGTTGCTTTGTGTGGGTCTCCAATGATGATGACAAGATAACCAAGAGGAAAGGAAGCTGCGGGGAGTCAGAAGTGGGTTTCCAGGCAGAGGAAGCTGCAGATGAGGAACAGCAGAGAGTGTTTGGAAAGTTGCAGACAGTTGTGTTGCTTGTGTGTGATAGGGGCATTTTCCTAACAAGGCAACGCAATGGGAAGAGATGAGGCTGGACAGCCGGTCAAGGCCAGATCAGGAGGGCATGATGCCAATGCCGAGAAGTTGGTGCCTTCTCACGTAGCACAGGGAGCCACTCAAGGGTGTCATCCAGGGGTGCTGCTGTTGTAGTTATACTTATGTACATCGCTCAGACAGCTGTGTGGAGAGCGACTTTGAGAAGAACAACTGACGAGTAAACCAAAATGGGAGATGGCATGGAAACCCAGGCAGAAGATGATTAGGGCCTAAGGTAAAGGAGATGGGGAAGACAGGCTGAATCTGAGAAATATTTCACAGGAATATTTGGTGGTTCGATGGAGGGAAAGGGATGAGTCCCAGTTCTGGTGGACACATGGCAAGATGATGGTTGGTTGCAGCTTGGACTGACAGTTCAGGAGGAGTAGCAGCAGATCCATTCTTTGTTTATGTTTATATCAATATAAATTTACAGTATTTATATTGGTCCTTCAAGGGTCTATTAGCTGGAAGATGGTGAATGGGGTATGGAAGATGTTGAGTTTGAGGTGCTGGTGACAGACTCACATATAAATATCTGACAGTGAGAAAAGGAACTTTGAAGTTTGCAGGAGAGGTGTTGGCCGAAGATATTAATTAGAACTATGAGTCAGCAGCTTATAAATTGATACCATGAGAGTAAATTTATCAAGACAGGGATTGTGTGGCTAAAGAACATTGGGCTTTGTAGGACTCTAGCAGATGTGAACATTAAAATGTTTACTTCATGATTTTCATTATAAATATAAAAGTCTAAGCAACCATCTAACCAGTAGCTGTAACGCATACTGACCACCAGGGGGCAGATTCTCAACACAGGAGCTTCCAAGCTGCGGTGACTTGGCAGCTGCGGTTCTTGGGTGACACACCCTGAACCAGAGAGGAGGGAACCCGATTTCAGGGTACGTCACCTGAGAATGACCCTCTTGCAACCCAGGACCCCTCAGGGGATATTGGAGAGCTGATTTCGGCCCAATCCCACAGGCCAGGCTGAGGGACCCCACCAGTGCACAACTCTGACCAGGCCTCTAATATGGAATAACAATCTCTAAAGGTTTGAAAAGACATGTAGAGAAAAGTGTGCCTTTCTCCAACTTTTTGCCCTGGTTATGGTATTTCCAGCTCTGTAGGCTGCCCCCTTTATTGTTTTTTTTTTGTTGTTGTTGTTGTTTACCCTTTCAAAGACCTTGTCTATACATGCAAACATCTGCAAGTATATTTGTGGTTGTTGGGATTATTTCACACAATAGTGTGTAGTGTTCACTTGGGTGTTCTCTTTTTACTTAAGGACCCCTCAGTATTTTTCTCATGCTGAAGGAAGATGCCAAAATAGGGAAGAGAGCTTGGGCATTTTCCTAGAGGAGGTGGGAGGAAGAGGGATTAAGGGCACAAGGGCACAGCAAAAGGCATGGTCGTGAATGAGAGAAGGGCTGCCTCTGAAGACAAAGTGATAGGTGAGGACCTCAGGATAAGGAATGGGGGTGGGAAGGATAACGGAGTGAATGTTAAATGTCCAATTAGATGTCAGTGGTAATTAGTAGAGACTAATTCCCATAGCTAGTATATACTTTTTCTAAGTTGGACTGGTGGGAAAAGAGTGGTATCCAATAAATTTAATGAAACTAGGCCTTCCTGTCACTTGGCAACATGAGCCCCCAAAACAAAGGGCTGCAGAGTCTTTTTAGGTAAGGGGGTTCATTTTCTGACATAAATCAGACAGCCAAGATCTTTTATAGCAAAAGAAGCTATCTACCATATGAAGAGAAGCTGAAGGGCATACACACTGCATTTAACAGCTATGTAAGAGTCAACTGCCTCAGCTCCACTCGGACAGGGAGGACAGGGACGCGGTGTGGGGCACCAGGATTGCAAGATTCAGTTTCTATCTAACCAGTTCAGTAACTCGGTTTCCTTCACTTTATCTAGACTTCATCAAAGCCCAAGGGGACCAATTTATGCTATCCAATTCGTGGAAGTAAATGGATAACCCAGAATAACAATTTTATTTCTCACTTTATCCTAATTCTCTCTCTTTGAAACTGTCTTGTTATATCTAATACTAGTATACTAATGTTGCCTTAAACCTTTTATGGAACAGCATGGGGTTTAAGTGTAAATCCTACATTTATTAAAATGGGAAATTATATTTTTTAGAGACTAGAGTTGTTATTCCATTCCAGAGTCCTAAATCTTTCTTAAATATATGTATTGCTTTCAGAGAAGAAGGGAGAGGGGGGGGAGGGAAACATCAATGATGAGAGAGAATCATTGATTGGCTGCCTCCTGCACACCCCACCCTGGAGATTGAGCCTGCAACCCAGGCATGTGACCTGACTGGGAATCAAACTGTAACCGCCTGGTTCATAGGTCGACACTCAACCACTGAGCTGGCATGCTAGCTGTGCAGGGTTCTGTATCTTAGAAATAAGAATAAAAATCAGATTTTTGTCTGGTGATCTTAGATTCTTGGCATAAGAAATCGGATAGTCATGAGGACTATTTCATACTACCCCAAAACAAAAGCCCCCCTCTAGTGATAAGAATATTTATGACTTTCATTCTTTAATATGTAATAACAATATCTAAAGGTTTGAAAAGACATGTAGAGAAAAGTATGTCTTTCTCCAACTTTTTGTCCTGCCTATGATGTTCCCAGCTCTGTGGGCTGTCTTACAAGTACAGCAGCCATCTCCCTAGAGCAGGCTGGATAAAAGCTGAAGTTCTCACAATCCCCTTTTAGATCCTCCATGAAGACCCTCATGGTCCTTTGACTTTCATTACCAGCCTGTCCTGCTACAGAATTCATTGTAGTCATAACTTTCTTTAGTTACTTTCCAGGCCTAAGAATATAATTTCATTCAATTCTGCAGATAGTTGATGAATGCTTAGTGTGTTTTTCAAACGTCTGTGACTACAAAAATGAACAAGCCTTGGTTCTTACTTTTCTGGAACTCAAAATGTAATAAAAGGCATTAAAACATAAACAACTAATTACAACCCAGTGTTACAAGTGCTCTGGGGGGCACAGAGGTCAATAATTAATTCTGTCGGAGAGGTTGGAGAGATTCACAAAGGGAATTGACAATAAAGACTGAGTAGGAGTTTTGTTTTGTTTTTAAGCTGCTAGAGGGATAAAGAATGAGCTCTCCCTACCAGTGGGGCAGTGAGTAATGTGTAGCCAGAGCACAGAATAAGAATATGAGGATAGTGAATTGTAAGTGGAGACCACGGTTTAAAGGACTTTACATGTTATACTAAGGAATTTGGATTTTATCTGATAACCAGTTGAACAATGCAGGGTTTTTGAGGAGGAGGAGAATCACAAAAATCATTGTAAACAGGGAGCTAAAGCCATGGATTGGTAGAATGACAGTGGAACAATTAGTTGAAAAGATGGTCAGATTCTGAACTAAGGATGTCTCAAGTAGCTGAAGAAGGGATGGAGAAATGGGAAAGTCACACTAAATGAATGAGGCCAGGGGAGAAGGGAGAGGAGGGGAATGGGTGAAATGAAATTTTTAAATTGGGGAACTGGGAAATGATCCTTCTGAAAACAAAACATAGCACACACAGGAAAAGCTATTCATTTGCAAAGGTCAGTGAATAGAGAAAAAGAACTATGTATGGGACATACTGAGTTCTACCTGCCCAAGAACATTCAAGTGGAAATTTCCTATATTGACTTTATGTATTCACTTTCCAGAAAGGATTTGAAACACACACATACACACACACACACACACACACACACACACACACACACACACGGCAATAAGATTCCTGCAATTTAAATAGTGAATCAATGAAAATAGTAGGGATTAGCAGAGTTGATATAATTGAGCTTCAAATTTTGTCTGCAGCCAGGAGGATATGAAGAAATATAATGATTTCTCTAGTTAATGTTGCATGCAAGAAGCATGCAACTTTCTAAGAAAATACCATGTATTGCCTGGCTCTAAATAAACAACAACAAAAACAAATAGCTGTCATCTGAGTGCCTGGTATAGATAGGATCTGTTGTGAGTACATGTAAGATCTTATTTAATTCTTAGAGCAACCCTATGAAGAAGAAGTTCTTTCTAGAATAAAGACTCCTTGGCCCAGAGTATGAAGGACATGTCATACAGCTAACAAGGAATGGGGCCTGGATTCAAACTCAGGCAGTCCTGGACTCTTAAACAATGATTCAATGATTTGTGTATTGGCTAGTGTCCTCAATAATAATACTTTTATAGCAAAGAACCAAGGAAATTTTATGTGGCTGCTTCTAGTAGCCTTTGATAATTGTGGAAAGCTTAGCATTAAAGACCAAAAAAAAAAAATGACAGTTTTCCAAGGATAAAGGTCACTGTTGCCCAAAATGTATTCTGCAGAATACTAAGATATGTCTAAGAAAAATGAATCCAAGGACAGATAAACTTTGGAAACACTTGTATTGGAAATTCATGAGTAATTGAGCATTGAGTCTAGAAGTAAAGAAACATGATTAGCTTTCTTTAGCCCAATGTTGCTTTTATGTATTTGACCAATTGTAATGTTCTAAGGAACACACTTTGGTTTTAAAAAAAAAAATCAAGTCTGTAGTAAACTTTGAAAACCAGGTAGGAAATAGCTATGCTTTCTGGGAATGAAGCTATAACAGGTGTCTCTGAAGATGAAGCCTAGATTTTTCTCACAAAAGTAACTTTTGATATGATCTAGCAATAAAGCCCTATGAACCTAGAGACCAGAGTGATTTCTGCTAAAGAATCCAAAGGTAGGCAATAAGTTAATCTCCCATGCACATAGAAAATTCTTTATACTTTTTTTTTATGGAATATCTCACTGAATAATCTGCCTTTTCCAGTCAAACTACCAATGAAAATTTCCATCAATAACTTGACAAAATTAACTTGCTCCATGGTATTCTTAGTTGTTAACTGGTTGAATTTTGAAGTGTGTTTACTGAAGACAGCAACTGTTGCCTCTATTACAATTACTGTTGAATCTTTTTTAGTAGTTAGATGCAAAGGCCAATTGTTACTCGAGGCCACTTCTGGAATGTGCTATACCAACACATGGGAAGATATTTCTCCTTCTTTATCTTATAGCAGAAATGCAAGTGTAGGATTTTTTGTTCTATAGTTCATCTCAAGAGAAGACTAAGGTATGAATTTATGTGTAGCTAGTATATGGTCCTGTGTAATGTTGCTTGAGTAAGCAGATTCCTTTTCTGACACTGAAATGTTAGAAGAATATATCAATCTGTGTGTCTCAGTGCTTAGTAAGTTCCAGTTCACAGAGCCCATAGCTAATGGAAACATCCAAGCGACCGTTGAAAAGACTGGTGAGGAGTTCAGAAGAGAAGTTTGGATTGAGGACTAATGTGTTAGAGGGATGGGAAGCGTAGGAAGAGAATATTAGGATATGTTTATGGAAAGAAGACCAAGGATCTACCTTGATTGTAATGGAATGTGGCCAGTTAGAAATGGTTTCCCAGTATGCATTACCTATGTAAATGGCTGGCTTCTACAGATGCCTAAACTCAACTTTTTTTTAAAGTTGACCTTTCTCAGTGTCTCCAACTTCTGAGATACCTTATGGTACCACTCTGTCTGCTAACTACAGGTCATAAGTGAATCCATCTGATCCTTTTCCTGAAATATCTTAGGTTTGTGTCAAAATAGAAACAGCCTATATTTTTAGGTGTAGCAGTGAGATTCATGCCCAGTTTTTTTACATTAGTTTTACATATGTGTAATATTTGTAAGCATTGTTAAATAAACAATATCCCACATGTTAGAATGTGAATTTTCAAGGGTAAAGGACTGTATGTCATATATCTTTATCTCCATAGTGCTTAGTATAGAAGTATGTGTTGATTAAATGAATGAATTTTTTTATTCCCTGGTGGATTTTTGGGCTGATTTTCAGCTGTTGTCTTTATTTATTTTTCTCATTTCTTATATTATCATTCTTTCCCCAAATCCTTTAATATACCTGTTTAGGTTGTCATATCATTTCCCATTAGACTGATAATATCTAAGTTGTTTAGGTTTACCCTGACTTGAGCATTTTCTAGGCTTATTTTTAGGCTCTTTTTTTAAAAATCATCATCTGGAAAGATTGAAAAGTGTTTGCTTAGATAATTCTGTAGGCATGTACGCACCATTTTTATGTACATGGGTTAACTTGAGTCTCCCATAGTAGGAAAGAACATTAGAAAATTGTCTTCACTGGGAAAATAATATTTTGTGCTATGAGAAATATAATTTTGAATCTAGAACTTAACTTTTTTCTCAGAAATTTATTAGCCCTTAGGTCAGCCCCTTCATTTTTTTAGTTATAATTTATTTTCAATTATAGTTGACATACGATACATTATTTTGGAGAGTATAACATAGTAATTAGACATTAATATACATGATAAAGTGATCACTATGATAGGTCTAGTAACCATGTCACCATGCATAGTTATCCTATCTAATAAAGAGGGAATATGCTAATTGGCCCTCACGCCATCACAAAGATAGTGGTGCCCACAGCCAATAGGAAGGAATATGCTAATTGACTACCACACTCTCAAAGATGGCAGTGCCCACAGCCACAAGATGGCAGTGCCGGGGCAGCAGGTATACTGCAAGGCCAGGCCTGCCTCTGGAGTTTCCCAGTCCCTTCAGCCTCCTAGCTACCCAGGGCCGGCCAAAGACACTCACAAGCCTCTGATGGCAGCTGTTTAGCAGCCCAGGGCCATCTGAGGCTTGTGCTGCTGGCAGTGGCGGCAGCAGAGGTGTGATGAGGGCGTCACCTTCCCCTGATCACCGGGTAGCCTCCCACTCCTGAGGGCTCCCAGACTGTGAGAGGGGGCAGGTTGGGCTGAGGGACTCCCTACTCCAGTGCGTGCATTTTCATGCACCAGGCCTCTAGTTTCAATATAATTGGTTATATTCCCCTGCATTACATTCCTGTGGCTTATTCTATAACTGGTCGTTTGTATCTCTTAGTCCCCTTCACCTTTTTTCACCCCTTCCCCTCCTCATCCTCTCAAGCAACCATCTGTTTGTTCTGTTTTATTTTGAGTTTGTTTCTGTTTTATTTTATGTGTACATTTGTTATGTTTTGTAGATTCCACATACAGGTGGAATAATATGGTATTTGTCTTTCTCTGACCTATTTAATTTAGCATAATGCCATCTAGATCATCCATATTGTCATAAATGGCAAAATTTCATAATTTTTCATTGCTGAGTAATATCCCATTATATATAGGTACCACACCTTCTTTATCCTTTCACCTATTGATGGACACCTAGGTTATTTACATAATGAACATAGGGGTACATACATCTTTTCAAATTATTGTTTTCTATTTCTTTGGATTAATATCCAGAAAAGTGGGATTGCTGAGTCACATGGTAGTTTTAGTTTTAATTTTTTGAGAAAATTCCATACTTTTTTCCAAAGAGGCTGTGCCAGTCTGCATTTCCACCAGCAGTGCATAAGGGTTACCTTTTCTCTACATCCTTGCCAACACTTATTGTTTGTTGATTTGTTGATGATAGCCATTCTGACAAATGTGAGATGATATCTCATTGTGGTTTAATTTGCATTTCCCCAATGATTTGTGATATTGAGCATCTGTTCATGTCTCTTGGCCATTTGAATGTCCTCTTTGGGGAATTTCTATTCAGGTCTTCTGCTGTTTTATAATTAGATTGTTTGGTTTTTTTATGTTAAATTGTATGAATTTTTTAATATAAGTATTAACCTCTTATCAGATATATCATTTGCAAGTATCTTCTCCCATTCAGTAGATTGCCTTTTTATTGAATTAATGGTTTCCTTCCTGGTGCAAGAGCTTTTAGTTTGATGTAGTCCCATTTATTTTTGCTTTCGTTGCCTCTGCTCTAGGAGATAGATTTTAAAAAAATACTGCTCAGATGTATGTTAAAGAATTGACTCCTGCAGGTGATTGAGTATGTTAGGGGCTGGCCCCACAGAGCAGGAGTCACATTGGTGAGGGCCCTGGCGCTGCCGAGGCCACCTGCTGTGTGTCAGTTGTGGAGCTGCTTGAGAGAGGATCTGCTTCTGGCCTAAGCTAGCTGTGCTGGTGTAGCGGCTTGGTAATAGGTGTGATGGGAGCCAAAGCCAGCTACTGCTTGTGCCAGGCTTGGGGTCCTGTGTTAAAAAATACGATGCAAGCCGAGGCTGGCTGGCACTGGTGTCAGGCTTAGGGCCACTTGGTAGGAGCTACAACATAAGCTGAGGCAGGTGATGGCCTGTGCTGAGCTTGGGGGCCTTGGGATAGGCTTCCACATTATGTGTGAGGTCTGAAGCCATTTGGAGCGAGCAGGTTAGGTGGGCCAAATGGTGTTAGCCTGCTTAATGGAGAGGGACATATTTGGCCACCCACCTGAGCCAGGCCAGCCAGGTGGAAGGGGAGTACAACAAAAGAAACAAAGGAACAGATGTGTCCACCTACACTTCTCTCCCTAGAGAGAGTTCCCACTGATCCCAGACCCTCCAGCCCTCAACCCTAAAGTTAGTCCATTTGATCCCTCTCTGTGTGACCCAGGCACTTCTCAAACTGCTGCATTCGCACTGGAACTTGGGAGCAAATGAGTTTGTGCTTGAGCCCTTTAAGAGCACCATCCTGGTCTCATTGCTCTTCCTCTTTCTTGGACATAATCCCCAATGGTTTTAAAAGCCACATCTCATGGGGATTCCTCTTTGTGGCACAGGTCTCTGGGCTGGGAGCCTGGTTTGGGGGTTGCACCACCGTGGCTGAGATCTCTCCTGTTTGTGAATCATCATTCTGTGAGTTGGGGGTCTGTCCACACTGCACCCCTGCCTCTCCTACCCATCTGAATATGGCTTCCTTATAGCCTTAGTTTTCGGACTTTCATTCAGCTAGTCTTCAGGTGATTCTCAGCAATGGTTGGTCTATATTTAATTGTAATTTCCATGTGTTTGTGGAAGAAGGTGTGTTCAGGATATACCTACCCCACTATTGTGACCCTGCCTCTAGAACTTATTTTTAACTTTGTACAGGCGTTTTATTGAGATATCATCTATATACCATATAGTTCACCCATTTCAAGTGTATAATTCAGTGGTTATTAGGATAGTCACAGAGTTGTGCAATTATCATACAGAATCAGTTATATAATACTTTCCTCGCCCCCAAAAGAAACCCCATACTTGTTTCAGTTGCTCTATTTCTCCCAAAACAACCCCATCCCTAAACAATCACTGATATGCTTTCTGTTTCTATGAATTTGCTTATTCTGGACATTTTTCATTATAAATGAATACTACGGTGTGTGGTATTTTGTAACTGGGTTCTTCTACATAGCATAGTGTTTTAAAGAACATCTCTGTTGTACCATGTATTAATACTTCATTCTTTTTATTACTGAATGTTATTCCATTATAAGGATATACCACATTTTCTTAACCCATTCAGCAGTTGATGGACATTTGAGTTGTTTCCACTAATTGGCTAAATAGGAATAATGGTGCCATGAACGTTTGTGTACAAATACTGAGACTTCTTTTAAAGAAATGGTCCTGTAGTTTTTGTCATTGTAATAAGAGGAGGCCATAGGATCAGATACGGCAAGAATGTACAGTAGTGTGAGCCAGGAAGGGAAAGATGAATTTACTGGAATAATTTACAGCCAAGTCTAACTACTCATAAGGGACTCAAGCCTGGACACAAAAAGCTTAAAATTATGATTCTCTTAGAGACTGTTATGGCTTTTTGCTGACCACAGACAATGGGCGTTTGATATTTTACTGTATTTGTCTGAAAATTGAAACACACTTTACCCAGTGGTACTATTCCTGGGCGACTTCCTCACTTTTAAAACCTCTGTAATACTAATGTACTTTTGAATGGTGAAGTCTAGCTACTGTTATTTTTGTCTTGGCTTATTTTCAGGTATAACAGGATTTTTCATGAATTTTCTTCTTGTGTTGAAGTTTTGATTAATACATTTATTCTACAGACAATAATGTCTTAGTCTCTGACCAGGAATTTGTGAAATATATCTCAATCATTGGAGGTAAACTAAAGCTAATTAACGTTGTCAGATTCTGTCTCTTGGAACTCACTCAAGATACAGATTGTTGTGTCAAGGGCCTATCCCCAAAATAGAGTACATCTAGATACATTAACCTGTAGACTTGGTCCAAATATTTATTACAGCAGTAATCTACACACATAATTAGATGATTTTGTCACATACCCAGCAGACTTTGTCAGATCTTAGGTCTCATCCTAGTAATCTTAAGACATTGATTTCATTTCATTTTATGGAAAATATATAATAATTTCCAAGTTTACAGGTATCTCTAATAATGATTAGAGGGCTATATAAATATATATCAAGTATATATATAGAGAGAGCAAATGTTGGATGATAAATCAGTTTCTGAGTACTCGAGAAGTATATTTTCTGCCAAGCTCAATAAGTCTTAGTAAAATGCTTTTATTTAAGATAATTTAAATGCTTTTTAAGAAAATATTTTTATTGATGTCAGAGAGGAAGGGAGAGGGAAAAAGAGATAGCAACATCAGTGATGAGAGAGAATCATTGATCAGCTGCCTCCTGTACCCCTTACACTGAGGATCGAGCCTGCAACCCAGACATGTGCCCTGACCTGGAATTGAACCGTGACCTCCTGGTTCATAGGTTCACACTCAACCACTGAACCACGCCAGTCAGACTAAGTGCTTTCTTTTAACAGGAAGTTTTAAGCATGCCTGAGTTTCCAAATCTAAAAAGTTTAGAATAGGGAGAGAAATAAGTAACAACAACAATAATAATAGCCAACATTTATTGAGTACTTAGAATGGGCTGGGTGAGGTTCTAAGAAAGTTGTACAGACAGAATACAAACTATACTGGCTCATTAATCCTCCTGATGGGCTGAGTGCTTAAGTCATTTTCATAGCCTCAGAAAGTGGCAGAGCCTATTTGTGAATTCAAGTCTCTCTGACCAAAATGTCAGGCTCTCAAACCCACTTCTAAGTCCCCCTTCAGTCATGCCATGGCGATAAAGGGCATGCAAAATGCAATGTGTAAAAAAAAATCTTATTTTTCTTTACATGCTTCAATATCTCTTAAAATGCAGATATCACTGGAAGAAATGGCATCTACCTAATAAAGGAGTAAGATGCTAATTGACCATACCTTCGCAACACCCACCAGCCAATCAGGAGTGAGTATGCAAATGAACCCAACAAAGCTGGTGGGTTCATTTGCATACATGGGCCCCCGCCCCCTGGTTGCTCCGGGCCTCTGAGCAGCGTAGGAAGGCAGAAAGGCTGCTACAGGCCAGAGCAAAGGCGGTGCTGGCAGCCAGGGGAAGGAAGGCCCATCCGGCATGAATTTTCATGCATTGGGCCTCTGGTATTATTATAAAATCTTAGTAAGGTTTAAATAACTTCTATATAACACCTTTATGGTGATAAAAATTTCAGTAGGAAAGGGGTTGGACTTAAGAGCACTGAGTGCATGAAAGAGGGACAGTGTTAAGAGAAACAGATTAGAAACAAGAGCCTAGGGTAGTTTGACATTTTTACTGTTTTGCTCAAGGCAGCTCTAAAATATGCATACTTTAACTTTCCACCCTATGCCCCTCCCCTTAATTAACACTGGTAATACCAAGGCACACTGATGTCTTTTCCCATCCAGTTTGAGGGTACTTTTCACTTTGTATTTGATAACATTTTACAGTATAGCTTTAAACATTTTTATTATAATGGAAAGTCTATGTGCTGTTCCCGGTTTTTAAGATAGATCATGCTTGCAAAATTTGTCTTCATCTTCTTTTTAGAAATTTCTAATGTGCTAGACTTACAGTTGCTGTAATTGTTTCTGTAAGATGTATTACATTTGCCTGAGTCCAGATTGATTTAGCTGCTTTTAATATTGTATGAGGGTAAAGCTAGATTTCTCAGGGCCTATTCTTTTTAGATGCAGACCTTTGTAGTTGTTTCCACTTTATGAAGTAGACGAAAGTGTCTAAAAGCACAAGCACACACAGAGTGTATAATACTGTGTAAAAGGCATTGATCAGTGGAAAGTGACCTTCAATTCTTTATTTCAAAATACCATTATACCGCTATGTAATTACACACACTAGGAAAGTTCCATTTAAAGAGTAGACAACGTACTTTGAAAACAGTTGGCCTCTGTAAATTTATTACACACAAAAAAAAGATTGCTGTAATGTTCTTTATCCTAATATGTAGCTAGTAGTGGTTGCCAAAAGGGCCAAGAAATGTCATATTTTCAACAGGTAGAGGTAAGAGCAATCTGATTCATCTCTTATATCCATTACTTGGTTAGGAAAATTTTTACTTGACTAGAAATTTTTTAAAATGTAATTTTGTATCTGGACAACCACATTTATACACTTGGTGACATAAAATTAATCAGATACATCTATGTAGTTGTAGAATGGATGGAGTGTTTTCAGCTCTATGGAGAATAAGAAATTAATAATGGATGGAAGACTTTTTTTAGGATGACTAGCTGCAGGAAGAAATTGTGGTGACAGGGCTATGTGCAGTGAATTTGAATTAGTGTTCTTTCGGGAGCTACTAGAGAAATATAATTTACGAGATAATAAAGAATGTAAATAGATTCTCTGGAGTCGTTGTCTGATCGCTGACATGTATTCCCTGTATTGAAATTACTCTATACACATTCTAATAATTAGAGAATCAGTAGGGGTGAGATGTACATGTATAACTTCAAAAACAGCAGAATATATATTGGTACAATGTAAATTGATAGCCAGCTGATAAAATGAGTAAAATTTGTACTTGTGATTAAGCTTTAAAACAACTTAACAGTGGTATCTCAATGATCTTTCATGGGAATGATCTGTGCTTTATAAATATTGCACCCAAAAAAAATCTAGCATTTGGATTTTTTTTTTTATCTTCACACGAGGATATTTTTCCACTGATTTTTAGAGAGAGTGAAAGGGCGGGGGAGAGACAGAGAGAGATAAACATCGATGTGAGAGAGACACATCAAATTGGTTGCTTCCTGCAGATGCCCTAAGACTGGGAGGATGGAGCCTGCAACCGAGGTATGTGCCCTTGACCAGAATTGAACCCAGGACCCTTCAGTCCATGGACAGACGCTGTGTCCACTGAGCCAAACTGGCTAGGGCCAGATAACTTTTAAAGGTTTTGGCATATGTGTTTTAAATAAAAGCCTTAATTTATAAAGGCTAAATGACTTAATTTCCCAGCCCCTAAAAAAATATGCCCTAGCACAGTCCTGTAACCCCGATCATGTTTATCAGGAAACATTTAGGAGTTACCTCCAATGCAACCCCCTGAACATCATATGTTCTTTATTATTTTTGTAAGCATTTGTAAATACATTTAAAGAGAATTTAGACTCAAATCAAAGAACTATTTTACTTGGTTTCTGGCCAAGATACCTCTTTTGAGCTATTTCTGGCTTTTCAGAGTTTGGGCATGACAGCTTCTCCTGCCTCGGAGCTTCAGGAGGAAAAAGTAGGCCCTCAAAAGCAAATTTGTTACTGAGTTTAATAGAAGGTTTATGTGTGTTACATATTTAAGAAAAAGGAACTCCTTTGGCTCATTTAATCCTCCTGGTGAATTTAGGTTGAATGGATACTGAGAGAACATTGATCTTACAGCTGCAAAATCAGCAAGCCCTGGTAGGCTTCTGATCAAGATCACATTAGCTCTTGCTTTAAGGCATCTTCCTCAGCTCCTGCCCATTTATCCAGTGGTAGATAATATATGGAGTGAAACAAAAATGGAAAAGACATAGCTGGGCTTTCAAATAAGATGAACATCTCTCTGAATCAGAAATGGAAACAAACAAACACAGGGCACAGTGAGCAGTATGTGGTACCTAGTGGGTTTCAGCTCCTGCTGTCTTAACAGGAATTACAGTTTTCCTCACAAGGTGCCCAGAGCCAGACATTTGAAATCAGGGCCCCACAAAAACACACCCGGAAAGACACATACATAGGCATACTTATATGTGAATGAAAGAACAGTTTGGAGTGCTGCAGGGGACTACTGCTTACTAGTATATGCAGCCATGGACCTCATGTGGAGCCTAGGGAACAGGTGGGGAGTGTACTTGGGAAAGGGAGCATCAGAGCCTTAATACTAGGGAATGAACCATGCTGCCTGCTGATGAAACTCACAACAACTGCACTCATATCATTCAATGCGACTGCTGCAGATTACCAATATAAGATCTAGTAGCTCTTACAGGCTAGAGGCCTGTGAATGGCAAATGGTAACTGCCACAAAACCACCTGATGGGGAGAGGTGAGTTCCAGCAGGATAGGAAAACACACTCCATCTCTTTCAAAATGTGTCTTCAGGCCAAAATCCAAAACACATTAAAAGGTGAGAGAGTCCCTCCAAGCTGACCATCAAAAGATGAATTAAGCCTAGATGAAAGTAAAATGATAGAAAGGTACACCAAGTATTGCTTGTAAGTACATTGAGGGTACTTGCTTGTGAGCAATTTAGTATTGCTCAAAGACATAAATAAGAAAACACCTTTGTTAAAAAGAACAAGAAACTAAGACACAGAAATAGATGAAGAATAGATGGATATGAAAAAGACATCTTTGGAAATAAAAACTATCACAACTGAAGCTACAAAACCCAATAGGCAGGATAGAGTGGACCCAGTCACAGAAGATAAGAGAATTAAAAGATGATTCTGAGGACTTTCCTGTGCACAGCGCTAAGAGAAGAAGATAAGAAATATAAATGAGCAATTAAAAGAGATGGGGAATTGGCCACAAGGCTCTAAAATATACCTAATCGAAGTCTCAGAAGAGAATGGATGAAATGGCAGAGAAGCAATGTTTGAAGCTGTAATAGCTGAAAGTCTTCCAGAACTGAAGAAGTATGTGAGTTTTTAAGGAAATGGTCTCCCGAGAGAAATTTCAAACATCTGGGAAGGCAAGAAAGGCTCTACTTAGGAGCAATTGGTATTCTTCACAGCTCAGCTTTGGGAGGCCCTGGCTGATTCAAATGACCTTTTCTGTTTTTCACTGGAAAACATAAAAACTGAAATGTAATGTGTTGTATATACTAAACCATGTTTTCTGAACAAAGGCACTTATAAATAACCCATTAAAGGAGACTCTGTAGACAACTAGACCCAGAGGATCAAGATATCAAGGAAGACTTCTCTAAAAATGGCATTACCTTTGTGAAAAGTAGGTGGCAAAATAGTAATAATTTGTTTTTAGACATGGTCTTCAGGGTAGTATCACAATGTTTTCAAAAATAACATTGTGGATGACCCGGTAGAGTAGAAAGAAGAATCCTGAATAGGACATTACGTAAGAAGGTATTACTAGTTGGAACATTTCAATGAAGGTGCATTTCTTTTAGTGAATACTGCAAGGGGGAAAAATAGAAGATAATTCCTGTCAAGTGAAACCTTATGAATATTAGATGCTGCTTCAAGTTCACAGAAACATTTAGGTGATTGTCAGTTAAGTGGTCAGAGATTGGGTTTAATTAATGTAGACAACTGCATACCTTGGTTCACACCCAGAGGACCTATATGCAGAATCTGGCTGAAGGTAAACTTATTTTAATAAATCTCTACTTATTACTGCTTTGTCAAAGCAGTTTGCTGCAAAACAAACTGCATACACAACTGTCCTTGAAGATGGAGAACTGATGGGATTTCAATCAAGACAGGAGATTATATTCCTGTAGATGAAAAAATCATCTATTGATTTCCTACATAACTTTAAGTTCCTAGAAAACGTATAACGTTAGCTATAGGATAGAGCTTTTAAAAAAAAAGAATAGATTGGATTTTATTTCTTTAATGTGAAGATACATCATTTTGAAACAGCATTTTGGAAGACATGCCATTCTCTGCCCAGATACTGAACAACGGGAAGTATTTTCCTAACAGGAAACCTGATCATGAGATTATCTTACTTTCTCCAGTGGGACAATGGGAAAACTCTTCTCACCTCACTTGCATCTCATATCTTTTCTCATAGATATAGGTCCTCCACATTTGTGGAGAGGAAGTTCTCTCGCCTGATTAAATACCATCTGTGAACAACAGAAATCTGTCCTCTTATTTTGGTATTTATCGTAACTGGAAAAATGTATCAAAGAGTTCTAATCAGCCACCAGGTATCAAATAGCAGAAGTGTCATCCATGGGAATCGTATTTCCAGCAATTCTAAAGCAAGAAGGAAATCTGTAGTCCTAAATATATTTATTAAAAAGCATAAAAATTTCAAAAATAATTTAAGCATTCAACCCGAAAAGCTAGATGAAAAGGCACAGTAAATTACACCACGTTATTAATGGATGTGAAATGAGATTAGAAGTGAAGAGCTTCACCACATTCCTGGATATGAAGACTCAAAAACATGAAGTCTGTTCTTCCCAGTTTAATCAATAAATTCCGTGTAATTCAAACCCCAAATTTCACCAAGAATTTTGGTATGAAAAGGTGACACTAAAACCATAGGGAAGATCAAAGGGTTGAGAAGAGCAGAGACCATTTTAAGGCAGAACAATGGGAATGGGAGGGTCTAGCACACACCATCTTATTTGAAGCTGCAATGTGGCACCTGCATGGGGCAGAGACATACAAAGAAACCAACGAAGTGGAATAGAGAGCTCAAATGCACAGTGTGTTTATGGACTCTTGACGAATTGCCGAGGTACCGTTAGAAATCACTGGGGGGAAAAACTATATAATGAATGAGGTTGGCTTAATAAGTTATCTATGGGGGAAAGTAAAAGCAGATTGTATGTTTACACCAAGGACAAAAGATTCTATGTAAAGTCCTAAATGTGAAAAACACAATGTGAAACTTTATGTCAGTGCAAGGAAGATTTTCTTAAGCAAAACATAAAAAGCAGAAAATGGAGCAATATATGAAACTTTGTTGGTTGTTTTTTTTTTTTTTTGGACAACAGGATGTCATGAACAAAGTTAAATCTACACAGAGATATGGGTAGGAGATAATATTTGTTGTGCATATAGCTGGCAAAACAATAAGCATCCAGAATATAACCAGACCTTTAATGAGAAAAAGACAATCCAGAGGGGAAATGGGTAAGAAAACATGAAAAGCCAGTTAACACAAAAGAAGTTCAACCTCACCAGTAATCAGGGATGTACAAATTAAAATGCACCCATCAAATTGGTCAGTGCTTAAGTGTTTGATAACCCTAAGTCTTTGATGAAGATGTGGCTTAATGAAAAGTCTTATTCACTACTGGTAAGAGAGTAAATTGGTAAAACCACTTAGGAGAGCAATTTGGTAATATGTAGCAATGTAAATGTTGCTGGAACCCCCAGATTCCACATCTAGATATGTTCTATAAGGAATCTCTTAAACAGGTACCCAAGGAGATAGGTAGAAGGACGATCATTGCATCATTGTAACTGTGAAAAGTTGGAAACTTAGATGCCCATTGACAGGAGAATGTTGTTGGCATACTAAAATAGTAGAATAATACCTTACAGCACTTAAAATCGCAAACTATTATGTATCAACATGGATAACCCCCAAAAACAGTTGAAGGCAAAAAGCAACTTAGAATGGTATGTACATTCTTCAACATTAAGTTCTTAAATAGAAAGTTTAAGAATATGTGAAAAATAATGCTATTGGATTGAATTACATGAAAGGGCCATTTTTGTAGGTAAAAAAACAGCCCAATATCAGCCTCTTTGTTAAGTTCATCCTAGTATTTGTGGATATGATCGTGGTAATGATGGACACAGAATTCGGAATGGCATTATCTCCTTGGGGGCCATGGTGAGGAGGGACTGATATGGTATTGACCAGGGCATTTCGGGAAGCTTCAGTTTTAACTGTCATATTTTATTGCTTCAAATATGATTTGAAAACAACAGGGCAAATGTTACTTGTATTAAAGCAGTGTGTTGGGTACATGGGTACATTCTTAGTATGTTCTCATACATTGCTGTTGAAATAGCTGAATGCTTTTTGTGCAAATGACTGTGTTGATAGAGGTACAAAAATTGTAATCTCGTCACTTAATAGAGAAGTATTTACAAAATGGTTAAGTTTTTTGCCGCTGACTTGTCTGAACATCGCATGCGTGAGGCTTTTCGTATAAAATAAAAGGTTGAAAAGCACCTCGCCTCACACACCCGGCAGACGCTTCTGATTTTATTTTTATTTTTTTTAGCATTACTAAGATCGTCGTCATAAAAACCCATTCATTAAGTGTCCCCCTCTTCTGCTTGCTCTTGTGTTTGGTGGTGGTCAGGTGCCTCTCTGCCACTTTATATGAAATCTGGTGATGATACTGAACTTACTTTTTTTTTTCCTTTCCTTTTTTTTTTTTTTTTTTTACTTCTTTGGTGCCAACAGGAATCTGCAAGAGGAATATGATCGTCTGAAGCAGCAGCATGAACACAAAGGCCTATCCCCACTGCCGTCTCCTCCTGAAATGATGCCCACCTCTCCTCAGAGTCCGCGGGATGCTGAGCTCATTGCTGAGGCCAAGCTACTTCGTCAACACAAAGGCCGCCTGGAAGCCAGGATGCAGATCCTGGAGGACCACAATAAGCAGCTGGAGTCCCAGTTGCACAGGCTAAGGCAGCTGCTGGAGCAAGTGAGCCCCCCACCCCCTTAACTTGGGACATTGACAAAGCCGCACTTTCTTTTTCTTTTTAAAACTAAAAACCAGGCCGCCTTTTGAGAAGTGCAGTACTAAGCATCAATTTGTTGAGTACCTCATATGTGCCTAGCAATGTGCTAGATATTAAAGGACGCGAGGAGGAAAACTAGTGTGTTTGTTAATATTTGTTCAGGATTGTTTCCTACAAAAAAAAATACTCTTATTGGAATTGATTTAAACTTCATCTTTAAAAAAAGTACCTAAAGTTTTCTACTAGTTTTCCAAAAATTAAAAAGGTTACTCCTTAAAATGGAACTCTCCATTTTAGTATTACTGTATTAGTATTACTGTAATTTCTGGTATACCTTTGGGTTTTTTCCTTATATTTTCTAAAATATAATTGTTAAGCCTCCATTGAAAGCCTAGTAAGATACTGCACTATAGTAGGCCCTACCTGCACATGGTCCTGGCTTGCTGAGAATGTAATCTTTTAGAATATGTTTTCTCCATCTTGCTTCACAAAAAATAGGAATTCTCCACTACATTTTTTGTGGCCCCACATGGTTTCACCATTCCCACATGACCTTCTAAATATTTTAATTATTTAGTCTAATGATTTTTATATATCCTTTGTCACTGTAGCTGTGATTTTTTTTCACAATATAAGGGGGCACAACTCAGAAACAAAAACAATAATCCATGGAGCTCATCAATAGTGAAATTTCCCAAACTGAACAATCTTTGGGAGGTTTCTAAGTAGGAAAGGTCATCATTTCTGAGTCCTGAATGTCTATAATGGTTTTATAGTTAGATATCTGAGTGGTCACTAAGAAAAATAATTCTGTTTTCTTTTGGATGGATTAGCCCCAAGCAGAGGCCAAGGTGAATGGAACAACTGTCTCCTCACCTTCTACCTCTCTTCAGCGGTCAGACAGCAGTCAGCCTATGCTGCTCCGGGTGGTTGGCAGTCAAACTTCAGAATCCGTGGGTAAGTGTCTGTCTGTCTTACTCCTGGATTTTGTTATCTCTTAAGGTCTGGAAAGGGTGAACTCCTTGCTGAGAGGTTTAAAGCATCAGCTAAATCAGTGGTTCTCAACCTGTGGGTCGCGACCCCTTTGGGGGTCAAACAACACTTTCACTGGGGTCACCTAAGACCATAGGAAAACAGTTGCAAAATTACAGTGATGAAGTAGCAACAAAAATAATTTTATGGTTGGGGGTCACCACAACATGAGGAACTGTATTAAAGGGTCGCGGCCTTAGGAAGGTTGAGAACCACTGAGCTAAATGATCTAATATAATTTCTGAGCAAAGCATTGCGAAGGAAGAGAAAATGCTTGTCATTGTTTTCCTGACTTTCCCACACCTTTAGTAATTTAGGGCAATCTCTGCATTAGCTTTGTTGTCTCCCCATGAGATCTGAAGACAGCTAGCAGATTGTGGGGGACGCTAAAAGATCACTCAGTATCAAAAGATATTGTGTGCCTTTGAAAACTCCATAAATTCCAAATACAACTGAGTTTTAGTACCACTGTTGTTATTTCCTACTGCAGGGGTTTCCCCTTTTTTGAAGTAAGCAAAGCATGTGAAACTAAATCACATATGTTAGCCGTGAGACTCAGAGCCTTGGGTGCTTAAAAGCATTAATTATTTAGGCATGTCAACACCGGCAAAGAGGCAGCGTGCCCATGAAAGCACCCAAGGTGAAGTGCACGTCAGGCCCTGGTCCTGAGGATTTGTGGAGCCAAGAAGATTGTGGTAGAACTTGAATGCAAGGACAAAACTGCTATATTCTGAGGGCTGGG